>BLSH010297005.1:176874-196889 GCA_018402905.1 Glandirana rugosa
CCCCCCCCCCCCCCCCCCCATAGCTGTGAGTTTTTGAAACAAAGGGCACTACCATATACGTGAAAACCAATTAGTTTAGTGAACCCCTGAATCTCAGACCCTGTGATTATAGACATCAATTGTGCATAACATTACACAAAATTATCAAACATATTGAAAAAAAAAAAAAGACTCCAAAACATTTTTTTAGTCCTTATATTAAGTTCATGTGGAATCAAATAATGAAAAAAATATTTTATATAAACAGTTAAATAAAACAATCCTTGTATGTGCTCCAACACCAGTGCCAGCATATTTAATGTGATTCTACAAATCCAAAGCCCAAACAAACGTGCTCCACCCAAAAAGTGAATATGAATGCGCTCACCAGAAGTATTCGGCCAAAGTTTGACCAACAGGCATAAATATAAATGGATAATCAGCTTTCCATCGATCACTGCAACAGGTCCTCTCAATCTCTTATCCCGTTTCTCAAAGGCAGGTTTTACAGGAACGGCTCCATCAAATGAGCCACAGACAGGCAAACAATAGTGTAATACTTTTTTTTATTTGTAAACAATTTAAAAGACACTCTCATATTGCACTCACATGTAACCAGGTAATCATAAGTGTCAGGTCATATGCAGCTAACAGGAACGTGGGTCTGGATCAACTGTATTGCTGGAAACAGTGTGCGTTCCACCAGGCAATACGAATAGACTCTTGGGTTCCTCCAAACATGCGTGTCAAACCTCTCTTCAATGCATTTCACACATGCACGGGTCATTAGGACTCACAGTCCTGATGTCAGTTTTTTTTTGTTCGGCCCACTGGGTTGAATGAAAAAAAAAATGCAGTGTTTACTAGGCTTAAAGTGGTTGTAAAGGCAGAGGGTTTTTCATCTTAAGACATTCTATGCCTTAAGATATAAAGCCTTCTACATGCAGCAGCCCCCCTCAGCCCCCCTAACACTTACCAGAATCCATCTCTATCCAGCGATGTCCACAAGTGCCTTAGCTGTCCGGGACTCTCCCTCCTGATTGGCTGAGATACAGCAGTGGCACCACAGGCTCCTGCTGCTGTCACTCAAAATTAGCTCTTATCCTGTACCTCTCATCCCAGTGATGTCTGTTTGGATCTACCTATTTTCACAATAAAATGATGTTGCAACAGAGAGTGGCCATCCAGCAATTCTTCTGATCTTCCTGTCATCCAAATTAAGTTAGCCAATGAGGAGAGAGAGGGGTGGTCCAAGCCACAGTTCTGTGTCTGAATAGATACACGGAGCTGCGGCATGGCTTGGGTGCCCCCATAGCAAGCTGCTTGCTTTGGGGGCACTCAACAGGAGGGAGGGGCTAGGAGCTCCAGCCAGGCACCCGAGAAAAAGAGAATACGGGCTGCCCTGTTCAAAACCACTGCATATAGCAGGTAAGTATAACATGTTTGTTATTCTAATAGAAAAAAAATGAGACTTTAAAACCAGTGTAGCCTCCCCAGTGGTTATCCCGAGTGTGGTTCGGGGTTAATTTTCATTACCAAAAGCAGTAACCCCGAGCCACACTCGGGATCGCATCGCAGGATCCAGGCAAAGTTACTTACCTTGTTCCCAGGACCCTGTGATGTCCCCGCACTGTGTCATCTGGCGGAATCTTTCGCCTGAAGCCTCTGGGTTCCGGGCTCCATTCCCTGCGAGCGTCACGTTGCATGGGGGCCGAGCCCAGCTGCAAATTCAAAAAGTGAAACACACAGTAAACATACAGTACACTGTAATCTGTAAGATTACATTACTGTATCAAATCATTTCACATCCCCTTTGTCCCTAGTGCTTTGTCCAGTGCCCTGCATGCTATATATGCCATTCTTTCTGCCTGGAAACTTGAGAAAGTCCATGGCATCCAAAAAGTGTCCCTTTACGTCAAAAGCGGTTTTTGATCAGCTAGAAAACAGCGATAGTAAATAAGAATCATTTGCAGAATTGAGTGATACTGATTTGTGGGGAAATTTATCATCAGACACTGAAAGTGATCACAGCGACAATTCTGCAACTGAGCAAATTTCAGTGTTTTGATTTGATGACATTATTTAATACATTGTATTATTATTATATTAATATCATATTAATATTTTTGATAACTATCTAAAGTTATTTATTATATTATAATTTATGATTTTGTTGTTTCAAACTTTATCATGCCCGGGATGTCTACTAGACTATTGTTTGGACAGATTTAAGAGAGTTATTCCTAAGAATTACAGGCCTACACTATAAAACACCAAATTTCTATGCGAAACAATGTACCACTTTGAGACGCAAAAATCTGACATAATCATACCGCCAGGGAGGTTAAGTCTTTAACCCTCTGTTAGGACAGACAGTGCTCAAATCTAGTTTACAATTCATAATGAAGAGCTGCAAGCAGTATACAGACAGAATTATTTATATCAAACATTATTGCACAGACCCCTCCTAAACATTGCAAATCAGGGAGAATTTGTTAGGTTTTTTGTTTTATTTTTATTTTTATTTTTTTTACGTTATACTACATTAGCATTACGTAACAAATATAAATTAGGTTTTATCCCAATCCAAAAGTAGAAATACTGTGCATTTTAACCAGTTCCCTACCAAGTCATATTAAAATGACGTCGGCAGGAACTGCTCCTCGATCCGCCACTTCTCGCCGCTACTGCGGGCCCCCAGGGGCCCTCAGAGTGGCGATCTCAGATCGTTCATGTTCCGGGTGGTCGTGTCTCCCCCCAATCGTGGTAAAGAGCCAATACATTTGGCTCTTTACCACGTGACCGGCTGTGTCCAATCACAGCCGGCCACTTTGTTGATCCACATGGCCGCGGCTCGTGCGCATCCCCGGGGACGGGCAGCGCGGCGATCGGGGACGAGGATTGTCCCTTGGACACAGCCCATTCCCGATCAGGGTAAATAAGCCAATGAAATGGCTCTTTACCACATGACTGGCTGTGTCCAATCACAGCCGGTCATAAATGTAAACAGTTCGCAGGTAGCGTGCTGTTACCTGGCTCTTCTCCTCACACACCGATCCAGGGTGAGGAGAAGAGAGCAGAACTGTGAGTAACACAACAAGGAACATTACTGTGCCCAGATTGTGCCCCACTCCCCCTGAAGAGTACCTGTCAGTCCATCAGAGTACCTGTCAGTCAGAGTACCTGTCAGATCATCAGAGTACCCTATCATCACATCAGAGTACCCTATCATCACATCAGAGTTCCCGTCATCCCATCAGAGTACCCGTCATCCCATCAGAGTACCCGTCATCCCATCAGAGTACCCGCCATACCATCAGAGTACCCACCATACCATCAGAGTACAGTATCATCACATCATAGTACCTATCAGTCCATCTGAATACCCGCCATATGATAGGAGTACCTGTCAGTCCATCAGAGTACCCGCCATACCATAGGAGTACCTGTCAGTCCATCATAGTACCTGCTATTCCATCAGAGTACCTGCTATTCCATCAGAGTACCCGTCAGTCCATCAGAGTACCTGTCAGTCCATCAGAGTAGCTGCCTGTCCATCAGAGTACCTGCCAGTCCATCAGAGTACCCGCCAGTCCATCAGAGTACCCGCCAATCCATCAGAGTACCTGCCAGTCCAGCAGAGTACCTGCCAGTCCATCAGAGTACCTGTCAGTCCATCAGAGTACTTGACATACCATCAGAGTACCTGCCAGTCCATCAGAGTACCTGTCAGTATATCAGAATACTTGACATACCATCAGAGTATCTGTCAGTCCATCAGAGTACCTGCCAGTCCATCAGAGTACCCTATCATCAAATCAGAGCACCTGCCATTCCATCAGAGTACCTGCCAGTCCATCAGAGTACCCGCCAGTCCATCAGAGTACCCGCCAGTCCATCAGAGTACCTTCCAGCCCATCGGAGTACCCACCAGTCCATCAGACTACCTGCCAGTCCATCAGACTATGCCAGTCCATCAGAGTACTTGATGAGCAGTCCAGTATTACCTGTCATACAGCCACCATGTCCAAAAAGTTATACACTCCAGAAGAAGCATACAAAATGCTATGCCTGACCAATGAGAGCAGCGGGGAGCTCTCATCGACCAGTGACAGTTCCAATTATGGTTCTGATTTGGAATACCAGCCAACCGAAGAAAGTGTGTCATCGTCTGAATTTGAGGAGGAAGTAGTCCGTCGGAAAAGAAGACGGTTTGAAGACGAGGCAGCTACCAGCAGCGCCAGAGACCCTAATGGCCAATCAGCAAATGCCAACGGCGCTAGACCAGAAGAGAGGCCCAGTACAAGCACTGGAATCCCACATCAAAGAATTAGAGCCCAAACTCAGCTTCCAGATTCCTTGGCAAATCCACAGTGGCTACCTTCTAGCACAGGGCCACTCACAATCCCCCCTTTTACAGCACAGCCAGGCGTGCAGGCCAACACGGAAGGTTTTTCCGAAATTGATTTTTTTAGCCTATTTTTTCATAATGAGCTATTGCAAAGCATCATGGACCAGACAAACCTTTATGCCCAACAACACATTCAGAACAACCCCAACTCTTTCCATGCCCGTCCTTTTGAATGGAGACCCCTAACCATGCAGGAGCTTAAAATATTTTTTGGCCTTACCTTCAACATGGGGATTACAAAAAAAAATGAACTACACGCATATTGGTTGACCCACCCCATCCACCATATGCCAATTTTTTCATCTGTCATGACGAGGTCCTGTTATGACATGATAAAGCGGTTCCTGCATTTCTGCAATAACTCGCAGTGCCCCCCCCCAAATCATCCCGACTTTGATAGATTGTTTAAAATTCGCCCCCTAATTCATTTCTTTTCTAAACATTTTGCTGAACTCTACATCCCTGAACAAAATATTTCCGTGGACGAATCCCTGGTCCATTTCATAGGCCGCCTGGGTATGAAGCAGTACATCCCCAGTAAGAGGGCCAGGTATGGAGTAAAGCTCAACAAGCTGTGTGAAAGTTCCACGGGATATGTGCACGCCTTTCATATATATGAAGGCAAAGACTCCCATCTCCAGCCCCCTGATTGTCCATCATACCTGGGAATAAGCGGGAAGATTGTCTGGGAATTGGCTTACCCACTCTTCAAGAAGGGATATCATATTTACATGGACAACTATTACACAAGTTTGCCCATTTTCCGCCACCTATATCGGGAGGATACTTTGGCCTGCGGTACTACAAGAAAAACAGAAAGGGCTTCCCACAGAGTCTGATCACCACACGTTTGCAAAGAGGGAATCAGTAAGCCTCAGGAATGAGAAAGTATTGACTGTTGTTAGAAGACTGTGCTGAGGGTTAATTGCAATTGATTGTTTTTTCCTCTAGCTCATGGGGGAGCAGCTCTATTTGAACTTCCTGCTTCCTGTAGCAAGTGCTGTTCGTTCTACAGCGTGTACCTGTCCTTCCTGAGCAACTTGTGCCTGTTATCTGTTCGTGTCTCCTGTTCCTGTGACCCGGCTTGTCCAACCTAGTCTGAACTCTGCCTGTACCGACCCTTGGCTTGCCTACGATCATCCCATTGCCTGATCCTTCTGTACTTCTGCTGTCAGCCTGTTAACGAACCCTGCCTGTACCCGACCATCCACCTGCCTGCTCCTTTTGTACTTCCTAGCCTGCCTGTTGCCGACCCAGACTGTACGACCACTCTTCTGTCTTGCACGAGTCCCAGTGGACCTACACGCACCACCAAGTGTTCCTGTCCAACCATCGTGCCCCTCTGCGCTCCTGAACTCCCTGTTTGCTCTATTAGGGGTTCTCGAACCAGGGCCGCAAGAGAGGTTACCCCTGCAGAAGTCAGACTCGTCCTCCAGGTACGTGACAGCTGTGAAGTGGAGGGATAAAAAAGACGTGTACATCATGTCCACAATCCACGATGCCACCTCAGTGGAACTCCTAAGAAGACAGGGTCCCGTTGAAAAACCAAATTGTATCCACGGGTATAATAAATTCATGGGGGGGGGTGGATTTAAATGACCAAATGTTGCAGCCCTATCTACCAACTAGAAAATCCCTCTTCTGGTACAAAAAAGTTGCGGTTTACATTTTTCACATGGCCATGTACAATGCTTACGTCACCTACCGGAAATCAACAGAATGACCCAACCCCTTCCTAAATTTTATTCAAGACATCATTACTGCCCTGATATATCCACAAGGATCCCCCCCAGAAATCCGCACCAATTGTCTCAGCAGACTGCATGAGCGCCATTTTCCTGAACATATTCCCCCATCAACAACCGGAAGAAGACGCCAAAAAAAATGTCGGGTGTGCAGCCAAAGAGGAATTAGGAAAGACACCAGTTTCTATTGTCCCCAATGTCCCTCCAATCCTGGCCTTTGTATTATACAATGCTTCAAATGCTATCATACACTTGTAAATTATTAGTATTTCAATAATATTTCAAATGCCATTTCCCAATTTCCGATTCCTGTTGATTATTTCCCTGGACCAACCATACCACTGCCTTCCATGTGAACTGACCCTGGCCTGTTTATGGACTATGCCTCTGCCTACCGTCTGCATTGTTTATCCACCATATTTCTGCCTTTCAAGTATACTGACCCTGGATTGCATCGACTATGCCTCTGCCTACCATCTATTTCTGCCTTTTACCTGCACTGACCTCGGCCTGTTGACCATGTTTTTGCCTGCCCCCTTGGACTGATCTTTCACCTGCTACACAGGGGTCTCACATATGTCAGGGGCTCCAGAATCATGTTCTGATTTGAGAAAAACAGTTATTGGTTTTCTCTTTGTTTTTTAATTCCCAGAACAGGGTCTGATGTCCGGAGGCTTCAAAGCAATTTGGGTGGGAGAAGCCTCTACCCCTGCCCCCATTCTTTCTTGACCGAGGCCCTAAGCTTGATGGTCCTCCCTGCTGCCTGGACAGATACTTTGGCTGTACTGACAATATCTCTGCCTGCACTGACCCAGGACTTTTTATGGACCATGTGTCTGCTGCCTGGACCCAATGCTTTTGGCTGCACTCTGCCTGCTGCCTGTGCTATGGACAGTATTCCTGCCTGCTGCATGGACGAACATTTTGCTGCTGCTGACCACATCCCTGCCTGCTACCTGGACCAATGCTTTGATTGTGCTGCCAATATCTCTACTGGCTACTATGGACCGTATTCCTGAGGCTGCCTGTTTTGCTGTGCTTGTCCACGTTCCTGTCTGCTGCCTGGACCGATGCTGTCCTCTGTTGACCACTGCACTACTAAAACAGCAGGTAATCTTTTCTTACCCTTTGCTCAGCAGAATGTATTTTGGTTTGTAATTTGTATGTACTGTACATGCTATGTGTTAGAAATATGAAGGGCCTTCAACAATGTGATAGGTTGGCAGGAATTTATGTGTGTGATTTATGTCCCTAGAACAGTGTAAAAGTCTCAAACATGTGGTATCGCCATACTCAGGAGGAGTAGCAGAATGTATTTCTGGGTGTCATTTTTGCTATGTACATGCTATGTGTTGGAAATATCATATAAATTGACAACTTTGTGTAAAAAAAATTTGTTTTCATTTTTTTTCCACATTTTCCAAAAACTTCTGAAAAAAAATGACATGTTCAAAAGACTCATTATGCCTCATAAATTATACATTGGGGTGTTAGCTTTCCAAAATGGGGTCATTTTGTGGGCAATTCCATTGTCCTGGTGCTCCAGGACCTTCAAAAGTGTAATAGGTGGTTGAGAAATGAGATGTGTAATTTATGCTCGTAGAACGCCTAACGGTGCTACTTCAATGTTAAGCCTCGGTATGTGACCAGACTGTGTAAAAGTCTCACACATGTGGTATCGGCATACTCAGGAGGAGTAGCAGAATGTATTTTGGGGTGTAATTTTTGCTATGTACATGCTATGTGTTGGAAATATCTTATAAATGGACAACTTTGTGTAAAAAAAATGCGTTTTCATTTTTTTCCCACTTTTTCCAAAAACTTCTGAAAAAAAATGACACATTCAAAAGACTCATTATGCCTCATAGATTATACATTGGGGTGTTAGCTTTCCAAAATGGGGTCATGTTGTGGGCAATTCCATTGTGCTGGTGCTCCAGGGCCTTCAAAAGTGTAATAGGTGGTTGAGAAATGAGATGTGTAATTTATGCTCGTAGAACGCTTAAAGGTACTACTTCAATGTTAAGCCTCGGTATGTGGCCAGACTATGTAAAAGTCTCACACATGTGGTATCACCATACTCAGGAGGAGTAGCAGAATGTATTTTGGGGTGCCATTTTAGCTATGTACATGCTATGTGTTGGAAATATCTTATATATGGACAACTTTGTGTAAAAAAAATGCGTTTTCATTTTTTTCCCCATTTTCCAAAAACTTCTGGAAAAAAATGAACCGTTCAACAGACTCATTATGCCTCATAGATTATACGTTGGGGTGTTAGCTTTCCAAAATGGGGTCATTTTGTGGGCAATTCCATTGTCCTGGTGCTCCAGGGCCTTCATAATGGTAATAGGTGGTTGAGAAATGAGATGTGTAATTTATGCTCGTAGAACGCCTAAAGGTGCTACTGCAATGTTAAGCCTCGGTATGTGGCCAGGCTGTGTAAAAGTCTCACACATGTGGTATCGCCATACTCAGGAGGAGTAGCAGAATGTATTTTGGGGTGTCATTTTAGCTATGTACATGCTATGTGTTGGAAATATCTTATATATGGACAACTTTGTGTAAAAAAAATGCGTTTTCATTTTTTTTCCACATTTTCCAAAAACTTCTGGAAAAAAATTAACCCTTCAAAAGACTCATTATGCCTCATAGATTATACGTTGGGGTTTTAGCTTTCCAAAATGGGGTCATATTGTGGGTAATTCCATTGTCCTGGTGCTCCAGGGCCTTCAAAATTGTAATAGGTGGTTGAGAAATGAGATGTGTAATTTATGCTCGTAGAACGCCTAACGGTGCTACTTCAATGTTAAGCCTCGGTATGTGGCCAGGCTGTGTAAAAGTCTCACACATGTGGTATCGCCATACTCAGGAGGAGTAGCAGAATGTATTTTGGGGTGTCATTTTTGCTATGTACATGCTATGTGTTGGAAATATCTTATATATGGACAACGTTGTGTAAAAAAAATGCGTTTTAATTTTTTTCCACATTTTCCAAAAACTTCTGGAAAAAAATTAACCATTCAAAAGACTCATTATGCCTCATAGATTATATGTTGGTGTGTTACCTTTCCAAAATGGGGTCATTTTGTGGGCAATTCCATTGTCCTGGTGCTCCAGGGCCTTCATAATGGTAATAGGTGGTTGAGAAATGAAATTTATGCTCATAGAGCGCCAAAAGGTGCTACTTCAATGTTAGGCCTCGGTATGTGGCCAGACTGTGTAAAAGTCTCACACATGTGGTATCGCCATACTCAGGAGGAGTAGCAGAATGTATTTTGGGGTGTCATTGCAAGTATGTATATGCGGTGTGTGAGAAATAACTTGTTGTTGTGACAATTTTGTGTAAAAAAAAAAAAAAATTGTGGGAAAAAATTACAACTTCAAAAAATTCACCATGCCTCTTACTAAATACCTTGGGATGTCTACTTTCCAAAAAGGGGTCATTTGGGGGGTATTTGTACTTTACTGGCTTGTTAGCATCTCACAAAATGAGATAGCCCGTCAGTACATCAGGTGTGATCAATTTTCAATGATTTGCACCCTAGTTTGTAGACTCTATAACTTTCACAGAGACCAAATAATATCCACTAATTTGGGTTATTTTTACCAAAGATAGGTAGCAGTATAAATTTTGGGCCAAATTTATGAAGAAACATTTTTTTTTTGCAAAATTGTTAAATAGAAACTGAAAAAAAGTGTTTTTTTTTCAAAATGTTCGCTCTTTTTTTGCTTATATTGCAAAAAATAAAAAACCCAGCGGTGATTAAATACCACCAAAAAAAAGCTCTATTTGTGAGAAAAAAATGATACAAATTTTGTTTGGGTACAGTGTAACATGAGAGAGTAATTGAGATTCAAAGTGTGAGAGCGCTGAAAGCTGAAAATTGGTCTGGGCAGGAAGGGGGTATAAACGTCCGGTATTGAAGTGGTTAAGTGAGCCAAAGAACCACATCACCTATAAGATGAGGTCAGGGGCAGGAGTCATTCACCTTCTTCTCCAGGCATAGGTACTGGTAATACCAGGGACCTGCAAGCTTGCTGTCTTTTATTAATACACCAACAATTCACTTGCAACACATTTCATGTTATATCTTTTTTTTCTTTGACAAATTGATACTACTATATAATACACAGATGCAGGTCAGACTGCCACTTGAATTGAAAATCATCTTACATAGCTGTTTAGTGAATCAGGCCAAGAACTCTACAGTCAGAACTGGACCTATGGCTATTGGCTCAGCAGTAGAAATGACTTCTATTCCTTGATTATTATTATACCTCTGTGTGCTGTGAGATATACACTGTGGGATTATGTTTTCTATTTTCTGTTTCAAAGATTTTTATTAAGTCTAATAAAGAGAATGTAAAAAAATAGTTAGATGTCAGTCTATCATTCGTGACACTTCAGTAGCGTAACAAAGGAATAATGCAAGGAGATAGTAGATGATCATTAGGTTAATTCAAGATTCAGCAGATGCTGCTTTCTATTTTATTATTACGGAATATGCATAGTATACATGTTTCAAAAGTGTACATTAACGTTATACAGTTTTATAATATGAAATTAAATTAAAAAAGAGAGATTTTGTCTACAGTATAATTTATAAATACTAATATTTTATGTTTAAGTGTGTAAATGGCAGCTTACAAAAATGTTTTGGAATGTCCACAAGTCAAAAGTCATATATTTGCGATGCCGATATGTGCAATCCCATTGTGGTGCTATTCCAACCACAAAAGCCTATGGCAGGGATAAGCAATTAGCGAACCTCCAGATGTTGTAAAACTACAAGTCCCATCATGCCTCTGCCTCTGGGTGTCATGCTTGTGGCTGTCAGAGTCTTGTTATGCCTCATGGGACTTGTAGTTCTACAACAGCTGGAGCTCCGCTATTTGCATATCCCTGGTCTATGGCAATGCCTAAAAAAATGTTTTTCTTCTCAGTCTGTACATGCTAGAAAACCAACTTCTAGAAAGTCTGGGTATGTCAGTTTCTGCATTCTTGCCAATGCCTCAGTGGTTATATAGAGTACATAGACGTGGTTAACAATAATTGCAAAAAGGGGAGCAAATTAGATCATCTTACTTGCAAATTAATTTGGAATCAAATTATACATTGCTTCTCAGCTAAAATTAGAACATTTATAAGGAATTGTGTCAAGCCTTGCTAATTGCTTCTACTTGATTTCCATTTACTCTAGCGTGATATATTTCTCAAACTTATGTGTTAACATGCAAACAAGTTGATACATTTTTCTAGTAAGATTTTACGTTTTTACATCATTTAAACAACATGTAAAAACACTATTGAATTTGTCAGCTTAGACACGTTGTGGCATTATGATTAGTGTTGAGCGAACCCGGACTGTAACGTTTGGGTCCGTACCGAACTTTCGGGTGTCCGGGACCCGGACCCGAACACGGACATTTCAAAAAACGTTCGGGTTCGGGTTCTGGGTTCTGGTAGTTGATCACGCATGTTGAATAGCTGAAGGGCAGCCAATCAACAAGTGTTTCACTGGTTTGCCCTTAGAAGCCATCACAGCCATGCCTACTAATGGCATGGCTGTGATTGGCCAGTGCATCATGTGACCCAGCCTCTTTATAAGCTTGAGTCACAGTGCTGCATGTCACATGCTCTTGGGTTAGTGTAGGGATAAGAAGCTGCCGGCGTTTTTGTGAGGGAGAGATTGCAGACATTTTAACATCTGATCCTGCATCCTGAGATTACTACTGCTGTTGCTCTGAGGGACAGATTGCAGAAATTTGAGATTTCACATACTGCTGCTTTGAGTGACAGATAGCAGATTGCAGATCAAACTCTGCATAACACAATGATCGCTACGATCGTGCACAACGATCAGATTGTTGGAGTAATTTGAGATTTCACATACTGCTGCTTTGAGTGACAGATTTCAGATCAAACCCTGCCTAACACAATGATCGTTGCGATCGTACACAACAATCAGATTGTGGGATCGTACACAACGATCAGATTGTGGGAGTAATTTGAGATTTCACATACTGCTGCTTTGAGTGATCTGACTGCACTAGGTAGAGGCTTCTGCTTAGAGGGACAGATTATTGTTCAAAAATCATCTCCTAGTTCTAAAGGGAGAGGTTCTAGCTGCAGCTGTAAGTGACACATTATTGTTCAAAAAGCATCTCCTAGTTTATTTGATTTTCATTTATTTTCCCTATTCCCATTTTTTTTGTAGGGCACTTGCCCTACTCTTACCCCCATTTTACTTCCTTTTGCAGCCCTCTAGCACTCACCAGGACTTTGTTACAGCCATTTTTGTGCCTAAATGTTCGGGTCCCCATTGACTTTAATGGGGTTTGGGGTCCGGGATAACGTTCGGGCAACATTCGGGGCCGAACCCGGACTTTTTTTCAAAGTTCGTTTGGACCCTCCGAACACGAACGTCCAGGTGTTTGCTCGACTCTAATTATGATACAGCATAGCTTTGATTATAAGAGTAGAGCGTCTGCCAGAATAAATAAAACTCGATTGAGGCACAAATTCAGATTGTCTAAGTCCTTCACACGCATTGGGGTAGATTTACAAAAGAAGCCGAGGAAGTTAACTTAGCAAAATTAATATTTGTTTTCATAATAAATGAAAAAAAGTTGTGTTAACATTAATCATTTAATCCTGTTTTTTTAAATAACCCTGCGCAAGTTATTTCAATCAACACAGATTCAGCTTCCATTGTGCTCTTGCTGGGCATCAAATGCATCCTGTACCTTTAAGGCCTCATACACACGGACATTTTTTACCGCAGCGTTTTTGAGCGTTTTTGAGCGTTTTTTGCAGCTCTCCATGTTATTCAATGGCCCCATACAAATGCTGACGTTTTTGAGCTGTAGATGGCGTCGGCGTTTCTGAGCTGAAAGCATAATCCACGGCCAGCGCATTCTGAAGCTGCAGTGTTAGAGTGTTTTTAACGCTGAGCCGGCAAAATGCTCACTAACGCGCATTAACGTCATAGTGATGTTAACCGGTGGTTCCTGGTCCCGAAGTTTTGTTAATACGCCCATGTGTAAGCTCCCTCCAGGCAAACCTGTCCTTAAAGTGATACTAAAGTCTTGATATTCTTCATTTAAAAATAACAAACATGTTATATTTACCTGCTCTATGTAGTGTTTTGCACAGAGCAGTCCTGATCCTCCTCTTCTTGGGTCCCTCTTTGGTGTTACTGGCCCCTCCCTCCTGCCTCCACAGCAAGCAGCATACTATGGGGGCACCTGAGCTGAGCTGCTCTGTGTGTCCATTCAGACACGGAGCCATGGTTCGGCCCCACCGCCTCTCTTTCCTCATTGGCTCACTGACTTTGAATGATTGTCTCAGCCAATGAGGAGGGAGAGTCCCAGACAGCCGAGACTCTTGTGCAAAATCGCTGGATCAAGATCAGGCTCAGGTGAGTATTGCGGAGTTAAGGGGGGTGATGCACACAGAAGGTTTTTTATCTTAATTCATGGAATACATTAAGATAAAAAAAAACCTTCTGCCTTTAGGACCACTTTAATCTATCCACTGCTATATGTGCTCCAGCTTTGGAGACTCTGAAAATTATAGAGTTAGGACCACAGTATACAGAGGAGCCTTGACATGGGCACTGCAGCTTATGCATATATTTGCAAATGTGTGCAAACAAAACCCTCTGTTTTTAACGTGAATTGTTAGACAGGGTCAATTTGGTTGTTTTGAAGGCTGGCTGGCAGGTGAGCTTGGAAATCTTGTTTTTTGTGATGTTCTTTGCCTTTTCATGAGCACATTACTGCAAAGGCTAGTTATATGTTGGGGTGGTTGTCACTTGTTTGTATAATCCATATAATGACACAGTAAAGCACAGTGGCTGGAATTCAAAATGGCTCTAAAGCTACTAGTCTATCAGTAATTGCCATAAGAGCTACCTGGGTCTAATTCAGGCAGGCATTTGCGCCAGTATCAGTAACATGACCAACATGTTCTTACCACCCCACTTTAAAAAATTTTCGCTATAGCACCATTTAGGAAATTGGTGGCAATTGACACTAACTCTGAACTAGCATACAGTCCTCAGAGCAGGTCCCACCTGTGCTAGGACGCCATCATGCATGTGACAGTTTCCCGCACATAGCTCTTTCCCTGCCTCCATTTAGCTGTCGGCTGGGTGATTCCGAGGCCGAAAAGCTAATGTATACCAAAGGGCAAGAGATACAGCTGATGGCTTTGAGGGCTTGAGCGCCGCCTCCCCTCCGCTGACAAAAAACAAGTCAGCCCAACCCCCTACAGGAGGCGCCGGTATTTTGACTTTTATTTTTTTCTCGGCTCCTTGCTGTCTGCTGACAGCAAATAGTGAGCAGATTGGTCAGTCATAAAAGGCTATGTATGTGCGCTGAACAGGCGCACACACAGTCTAATTGGCTACCCTGAGCCAGTGACTGACTGGCATTGGATGCGGTGGGTGGGGGCGGGACTGTGGCGGATGTGCTGGCTGTGTGATTACTCGTGCAGGCGCAGCATTCCGCCGGGTTTCAATCCGGTCTTTGCACTCCAACTCGCTCCCCGCTCGCCAGACTTTGCACACTGCCAGCTCGCCTAAGAAATGGGGTAAGTGCGGGACATTGTCCCGACTTCTGGGGGGGGTCTGTCAGTGCCGTGAGCCCCTATCTGGGGCTCTGTATACTGCTATATGGTGGCTCTGTATACTGCTATATGGTGGCTCTGTATACTGCTATATGGTGAATCTGTATACTGCTATCTGGTGGCTCTGTATACCGCTTTCTGGGGCTCTGTATACTGCTATATGGTGACTCTGTATACTGCTATATGGTGACACTGTATACTGCTATGTGGTGACTTTGTATACTGCTATCTGGTGGCTCTATATACTGCTATATGGTGACTCTGTATACTGCTATCTGGGGCTCTGTATACTGCCATCTGGTGGCTCTGTATACTGCTATATGGGGCTCTGTATACTGCTATCTGGTGACTCTGTATACCTCTATCTGGTGGCTCTGTATACTGCTATCTGGGGCTCTGTATACTCCTATCTGGTGACTCTGTATACTCCTATCTGGGGCTCTGTATACTCCTATCTGGTGGCTCTGTATACCCCTAGCTGGGGTTCTGTATACTCCTATCTGGTGGCTCTGTATACTCCTACCTGGAGCTCTGTATACTCTTATCTGGTGGCTCTGAATACCCCTATCTGGGGTTCTGTATACTCGTATCTGGTGGCTCTGTATACTGATATCTGGTGGCTGTGTATACTGCTATCTGGTTGCTCTGTATGTTGCTATCTGGTGGCTCTGTATACTCCTATCTGGTGACTCTGTATACCCCTATCTGGTGACTCTGTATACCCCTATCCGGTGACTCTGTATACCCCTATCTGGTGACTCTGCATACCTCTATCTGGTGATACTGTATACCCTATCTGGTGATGCTGGGCTGTTTACTCCTTTCACAGTGGTTGAAAACTATAAGGGTGGGGCTTATGAGAAGTGGGAGGGGTCAAAAAGGAAGGGCGAGGTCTGGCGCCCACCTATCCTAAAATTTCACCAGCCGCCAATGGTTTCAACCTGAACATGTAATAATGTTTAACAAGCACTGTGTAGGCTCTTCTCTGTCACCTTATTAAACAGCAGGCCATTGTAGAGATTAGGCCAAAAGATGCAAAGTTTGCAAGGAGAAAACATCTTAATTGTGTGACATACAATTGTGTGGTTGACTTGGGCCAGCATCTGATAAGCTTCACATGGAATATTTTAATGAACTGATCAAGAACAATAAGGGGATCACTCAAAAAGAAATCTCTGGCAGAACAGGTATTTCACAAGAACCCATGGGTCATCCTATTCTATTCTGAAATACCAGAAGGTTTGCACATGAGGGATTTCATATGGAAACATTTGAGTTTTTAAATCTCACCACCTTACTTCACCCACAATACTGTCCGGCCTTGGTGCACTTAGATTTCCATCTCCCAAAATGGAAAGAAGACTTTCATTGACATTACTATGTATCCATTGTTGCGGGAAACAGGGTGTGGACTTCAACCTGATGGCTTCACAGTTATCTGCTGAATATGCATTTTTAGTTTATTACAAAATTCCTACCTAGTCAGGAGTAAAAGATGTGAAAGAATTACTTTGCACTCAACCCTCCTTAGGAAACTTTTTATTTCATTTATTTTCATTTTATTAAGTGAATAGTAATACTCAATACCTATATTAATTACATAAAGCTTTGCTGTGAACACAGTTGTGCTATGCATGTCATTATGTGTTTACAAGACTGCACAACGAGTACCTGGAAACTTATCATAATAACATACTTTGCTAAAATGTTTTTTAAGCATTGAAAAAAACTTCTGACCAAAATACAATCAAATGTTTTTATTTTATTTTAGATGCACAATACATATTTAAGGCTTGTAGACACGGGTTGAATATCAGCCAGTATTGGCCGATTCAATAGAAACAATCCAACATTCGGCAAGTGTGTATAGCAGCCTGTCTGACAGAAGCAGGTATAACAAATGTCTTTTATGGAATGGGCATGCTGGAAAACCAAATCCCATCAGTGCTTGCAGCCAATCACAGTCGCTGTGTTCTGGCGGGGGGGGGGGCAGTCTCCCTATGAGAATACACACAATAGCACCCCCTAACACAATAGCTCAGCAGGAGAGATCGCTGTACAAACATCACTTGTGTTAGTACAGCGACCTGTCAGGGTTTTTTTTGGCTCGGCTCACTGGAACACAGAATGAAGAAAAACTCATATGACCCATATGACAGCATAATCAAGAACCAAATACAAATGCTATGTGTTGCATAAGTGTCATGAAATATATAAAAAAGATAATAATAATTTGTGTCTCACACACTCCTCTCACAGACACTGCAGTTTTACATAAAAAGGCTTTCATCAACAGAGACATTTCTGTCAATCCAGAAAGCAGTTGGCAGAGCTAAGTATAGACAGGTGCTGATTCACAAACTACAGGCCATAGTTCTACTTTAATGGCTTGAAAGGGATTTTACACTTAAATATAACCCCCCCCCCACTTAGAATTTTGAGCTCTCCCTGCAGTGCAGCTGTACCAACCATGGCTTGTTTCATTTCTGTTCTTGGATCTGTTTATTTTTTCTTTACATTATGTCTGGGCTGCTCAGTACCAATATCGGTGTCATTAGGTGTAGTAATATTTGCAAATGATTGTCATGTTAATGTCCCTCTTTTGTTCCCTTTTTACCTTTTTCCTTGTTTTGGTCATCATGTTTAACTTTATAAAGAACACACTTTTAAGGATGTTGCTGCATTTATGTTCTTAAGTTGATTTATGAAAAAAGCATAGAAAGTTCACTTAACAAAGACAGGTTCACTTAAGTTAATGAATTAATGAATTAAGTGAAGTGATTGTAAAGTCTCGTTTTATTTTTTAAATATAACAAACATGTTATACTTACCTCCTCTATGCAGTTGTTTTTGCACAGAGCAGCCCGGATCCTCCTCTTTTCCGGTCCCCACTTTGGTGCTCCTGGCCCCTCCCTCCTGTTGAATGCCCCCACAGCAAGCAGCTTGCTATGGGGTCACCTGAGCTGAGTCACAGCTCCCTGTGTCCATTCAGACACGGAGCCATGACCCGACCCTACCCCCTCTCTCTCCTGATTGGCTGACTGATTTTGATTGACAGCATTGGGAGGCAATTGTGCCACACTGCTGTCTCTGCCAATGATGGGGGGAGTACCAGGCAGCTTAGACACTACTGCAACAATACGGGATAAAGACAGACTCAGGTAAGCATTAGGGGGGTTCAAGAGGGCTGCTGCATGCAGAAGGTTTTTTATCTTGAAGCGGAGTTCCACCCAAAAGTTGAACTTCCGCTTTAAGGGGTGACCCCCCGACATGCCACAATTGGCATGTCATTTTTTTTGGAGGGGCAGCTGAGACCCTGTTTTCACAGGGTCCCAGCTGCACTTCCTGTCCTGTTGCCGAGGAACAGGAAGGAAGTTCACCTTCCTCCCTACACGTCACAGGTCCCAGAAGATACGCTGGTCATTCACAAAGCACAGCGTGACTCGCGCATGCGCAGTTCGTGCCTGGCTTTGAACCAAACCCGGGCGCCCACACTTGTGATGCTGGCACCACCGAGGGGAGGGGGAGAGGAGCGAGCCTTTGGGCTGGAGCCTGAGACAGGTAAGTGTCTGATTGTTAAAAGTCAGCAGCTACACTTTTTGTAGCTGCTGACTTTTAACTGGGTGGAACTCTGCTTAAATGCATAGAATGCGTTAAGATAAAAAAAAAACCTTCTGCCTTTACAATCCCTTTCTGCAAAGTTATGTTCATTGTGAATACCCAATGAAGTATAAAGAGTGTTTAAACAGAACTGCTTTCTTGCACTTCATTGGGTTGTTAATGTGAAAGCATATTCCTCTTATTCACTAACCTAATATTTACTTTACAGACTAAAAATGCTATGTTTCTTTAGTAAATCAGGCCCATGTGTTGCAGTTGCATGTATCATTCCTTGTAAGATGTTTCAAACATTAAAGTTGAAACACATACATAAATAAAAGAGACAATAAATGCAACTCTGTTATCATGAATAAGTCATTCAATGTATTTTTTTCATATACAAGCAGTGCATGTACCTAAATTTGACCAGGTATCCATCTTTTGCAATTTGCATTCTCAGTGTAATACAGCAGAGTTCAGAAAGGGAAATGATAAGCATAGCAAGGAGCCATTTATTATGCCTCCTCTACTTTCAATGCTCAGTCACAAGGGTGAAAGGAAGACCTGAGGGTTAAAGTGAACCTACAGCAGACAAAGATCAGGTCACCTTTCACCTTTCATGGATGAACATATTTACAAATCCTTATATAGGTAATACAGCTCCCGGATTTCATATATATTTTTATATTGTATTTAGTGGTTTGCCTGGAGTTTAGCTTTAGATGTGAATGAAATAGAAAAAAAAATGATAGTGATGTTGTATGCAACTCTTACCTCATTGGATTACCTTTGCATGCATTATCCCTCCTTCAGTCCATATTGAATGCTGCTGCAAGACTTATCTACCTTACCAACCGCTCAGTGTCCTCCATTCCTCTCTGCCAATCTCTTCAATGGCTTCCACTCACCCAACGAATAAAATTCAAAGTACTAACAATAATTTACAAAGCCATCCACAACTCTGACCCCAGCTACATCTCTAACCTAGTTTCAAAATACCAACCAAGCCACCCTCTTCGGTCCATCCAAGACGACCTGCTCTCTAGCTCCCTTGTCACCTCCTCCCATGCTTGCCTCCAGGATTTCTCCAGAGCTTCTCCCATCATTTGGAATTCCCTACCCCAATCTGCCCGACTGTCTCCTAATCTATCCATCTTTAGACGATCCCTGAAAACCTTTCGCTTTTTTTTTTATAATTGTAATTTTTATTAAAATTTTTCACAGATATACAGAAGAGTATGCAATATATCAGCAAAGAATATTAGAACAAAATTGAAAAAATTGGGCAAAAACTTTCCAAAAGTCCCTAGCAGATTTCTACCTATCTAATCCTCTGTCAGCCCGTCTAACCCCATCCCTTAAGGTTTACTACCCTCTTCGAGACCTCTTTAGGACCTCCGTTCGTACCCTCCTCCACTGTTCCCTCGATCTCTCGTCCAGCAGAACCTACCTGGCTTCTCCCACCGAACCAACCATAAAACTTTGATCCAATCTCTACATCGACCCCAGTCTCAACACCTACCGAAACATTTAATAACAATCATGAAACTTAAAATAAGCAACCCACTCACCTTCGGTAACTTCTCTAACCGTCTCTCCTTACCTCCTGTGACTCGCCAACCATTCCATCTATTCAGAACGTCGT
>BLSH010297005.1:201087-215389 GCA_018402905.1 Glandirana rugosa
GGGGGGGAGGGTGTATTGCGAGAAAGTGGAGGACAGTGACAACTCCAAAATCTGGAGTTTGATGTCAGGGATGATGTCTTGGAGTGGGCTTTGTAGTGTGTCCTTCAACCCTTTGAGCGAGTTCTTGACTCTCCACTTTATTGTGTAGACCCCCTTGCGTGTCTACAGGAGGTGAAAGAGCGTTATGTGGGAGGGGGGGAGACTCTTGAGAAAACCCCCCTATCGCCCCGGATGGGGCCAGAGGGTCCGGAGTACAGACTTGCATGTTGAAGGCTGGGGAGTCGGGTCTGAGAAGATAGCTGTCTAGGGTCTGGGAGGACCGTGGCACATTGGTTGATGAGAGGGTTGCTTTTTTTGGCCCTATTTTCACCATGGGCTGTCCAGGCGGATCGACAAATGGAGAATGGGGGCTCCCGTAGATAAAGAAGGTTGAAGCTAGCTATGCAGGAGCCTTAAGGAGGCGGCAGAGACAAGAGTGATAATTCACATGGCTAACATGTACAGGGTCCAAGTCTGGGTCTTTTCCCCCGTAGCATTCAAACGGGTGAAGGTAGTGAAAGCAGTCTTCCGGTGGGGGTTAAGTCTAACCTTTCGCTTTAACCTCCCTGGCGGTATGATTATTTCAGATTTTTGGTGCTGAAAGCAGTACAATTATTTTGCATGGAAATTTGGCGTTTTATATTGTAGGCCTGTAATTCTTAGGAATAACTCACTTAAATCTGTCCAAACAAGAGTCTAGTAGGCATCCCGGGTATAAAAATGTTAGAAACATGAAATCATAAATTATAATATAATAAATAACTATAAATAATTATCAGAAATAATAACGTAATAGTAATAAAAATGTATTCAATAATGTAATCAAACCAAAAACACTGAAATTTGCTCAGTTGCAATTGTCGCTGTCGTCACTTTCAGTTTCTGATGATAAATTTCCCCAAAAATCAGTATCACTCAATTCTGCAAATGATTCTTATTTACTATTGGTGTTTTCTAGCTGATAAAAAAACGCTTTTGACATAAAGGGACACTTTTTGGTTGCTATGGACATTCTCATGTTTCCAGGCAGAAAGAATGACATATATAATATAAAAGTGCATGCAGGGCACTGGGCAAACCACTAGGGACAAAGGGGATGTGAAATGATTTGATACAGTAATGTAATGTATAAGATTACAATGTACTGTATGTGTGCTGTGTGTTTGACTTTTTGAATTTCCCGCCGGTCCCCGTCCCCGTGCGACGCAACGCTCGCAGGGAACGGAGTCCAGCACACAGAGGCATCGGGCGGAGGGACAGACACGCTGACACCGCGGGAGGACATCCTGGATCCAGGGGACAAGGTGAGTAACCCAGCCTGGATCCAGCAATGCAATCCCGAGTGTGGCTCAGGGTTACCACTAATGGTACTGAAATCCCCCCCCCCGAGCCACACTCGGGATTACCACCAGGGAGGTTAAAGAAGCCTATCCTGCTTCTACCTAATACACTGTCTTACTTTCTACATCAGCTCATCCCCCACAGCTATTACCTTTGGTATCAACTGACCCTTCCTCTTAGATTGTAAGCTCTAATGAGCAGGGCCCTCTGATTCCTCTTGTACCAAATTGGGATCTAACTGTACTGGCTGCATTCATTTTGTAAAGCGCTGTGCAAACTGTTGGCGCTATATAAATCCTGTATAATAATAATAGTAATGGGCAGCATTACATATGAACACTCTACCTTAGTCAGCTTAGCCAAATAAGGAGAGGGGGGGGGGGGTTGTGAAGATGCGTTCCACAACTCAACTACATATTGATTTAGTAAATCAATATCAGGTGTAAATATATAAACACAGCCAACTATATTTATAATGCATTTTTCAGTTAGTTGAAGTTTAGGTGCGAAAATACTCAATTACCTACAGTAAGGATAAATATAAGGAAATGCAATCCTTCGATTGTTGCAGAAAGTAAGATGCAGTGTAGTGAGTGCATCAGGTAATGATTCTGCCACAGTATATTTTGCAACATAAAACCCACAATCCAGAAAAGTGCACTCTTCAAATCTTCAGTGGAATGCATTGATCTGTACTTGAATGCTCTGTCCTGTGCAAGCCATTAAGCCCTGTAGCAGTCTTCTTGTTATTTTTAATTGAAAAGTCAACACTCCAACACAGATTCATCTTCCTCTTGGCAACATTTTCAACTGGCCTTGGCTCTGCTTTCACTTGTCAGTGCCTAATTGCACTTATGCATGCAGCAAAACTAAGCCTTCACATGACTACACAAGTAGGTGTAAGGAGATAATCAATTAAGCATTTACTTTAACATCGTAATTTAGAGCTTAAACAAACACTCATGTTGGAAACATACATCATTGGTTTATTTATTTGTCTATGAAAGTCTGAGGATTGGTTAATGTTAATTAACATTTAAATTATTTTATTGGCACAAGTGGGTACTTCTTGCACACAATGATGTGATTTACTAAAACTAGAGGGTGCAATATCTGGTGCAGCTGTGCATGGTAGCCAATGAGCTTCTAACTTCAGCTTGTTCAATTAAAGTGGTTGTCTACCCAGTAAAAAAAAACAAATAAAAAAATAAAAACCTGCAAGACAATAGCATAATGAGCTAGAATGCACTGCATACTAGCTCATTATGAAATACTCACCTTGAAATGAAGATCTGACCGGGCTGCTCGGTCCCCTCTGAGGGAGCGGACATCTTCCCTCGGATCTTGCTCCCAGGTACGCGGTTCCGGTGATGTGAGTGGCGCGCGGGAGCCCATCATTCCAGCAAGGTCCGGCGCTATGAGCTGGGCCTTTGCCGGGACATCACGGCGCATGCGCAGTAACGCCGCAGCTGCTTGGAGGGGGAATATCTCCTAAACCTTACAGGTTTAGGAGATATTCATTTTACCTACAGGTAAGCCTTATTATAGGCTTACCTGTAGGTAAAAACCCCTCTGAAGGGTAGACAACCGCTTTAAGTTTTGACAAAAAAAAAACCCTGGAAGCTGATTGGTTTCTGTGCAGATCTGCACTGGATTTTGCACTCTCCAGTTTTAGTAAATCAATTATAATGTTTCTTCATATAGTTTGCCATGTATCCAGATGTGTTATTTTCACTTGACCATTAGGAATTTTATTTGCGGAATTAATTATGTGGCAAAACTGGATCGAGAATGTAATGCCTAATGCATACAGTATATGAAATGTAGAGAATGTTTTCTTCAGCTTGTGGCCCAAGGCACCTGTCGTACTGGGTTTACACTTAAAGCATATCCACACCCAAAATGCAATATATCACAGCTTACCACTTCTTAGAGGAGGTGGCTGCATTCATTTTCTTCTCAGCCTATTTTCCTGTGAAAAACATACTTCCTGCCCATGGTTGGTACACTCTCTCCATTGTATCTAGGGAGGGAGCCATGGTAGCCACATATCTGCCTAAAGCCCCGTACACATGGTTGGACGATTGTACGTACGATCATCGCAAATCGTATGTTGACTGTTGTATGTAGCATACTGACTGCACTACACGATCGTACGAGCACAGAAAGAACGTCCAGGTGCATGTAATTAGCATCCAGCCATTCCTGACTTTGGAGCATGCGTGTTTTGCACAATACAACTTTGTTGTACCAACTGCTCTGTACACACGATACAACGGTCGTATGAGAGCTTGTTGGTACGATCAAGTTTTCTAGTCTGCTCATACAACTCCCTTGTACGACCGTCGTATGTTCGACTGTTCAAATCGCGCATACGAACGAACTATTTCGCATTCAATGGCCGTGAGTACGACCTGTTGTATACGACCGTCGAACCGTGTGTACGAGGCTTTATTCTCAGCTTGGGGGATGCCCCTTGCATGGGGGATGATATTATTAGTTTAATTATTTGTAAGAAAGGTAAGATTGTCAAACTCAAATTATGATACTTCTAACAGAGTTTGTTAGTGCACAAGTGGGACTGGGTTGACTTTTTTTAAATTCAGATAATCTTTATTAATCTTTTATTTTTTCCTTTTTACACAACACACACATACAATTTGTTAATCAAAACTCTTGTCTCCAGTTATAATAGTTAGACATTCCATTTAAAATACAGTGAAACAGTGAATACTTAAATATTTATAAACAATAATCTACCTAAAAATAATATATATATGTATGTACCCTCTACAATCCTTATAACTTACCCATTTTATAAATATAACATATATTTATGACTCTCTAAATATCTAAGAGATTCTCCACAATTTCCCATATTATATATGTATTTGGTATTAAATAATTATTGAAACCTCCTTGTGTAGTATATCCTACCACCCCTTTTATATGTGTGATAATCTTACAAACCTCCATCTACTAGTTTTCATGTACTTTATTATTCAGATAAAAGAGAAAAAAAGGAAAAAAATTGTATGTGCTACACGTAACAACCTTTCTCTGTTTGTGGCGGAATCAACCTTGGAGTGTCTAAACATTTGCTCCAGAGTTTTATAAATGTATCTGGGCATTCCCTATGACTGTTAATAAACGTTAATAAACCATATGTTCTAGACATGTGCAGTTAGTTTCATTCCGAATTAAAATTTGGACAAATTTTCATCTTTTGGAATTTTGGATGTATCCGAATCCAAAATAAAGTAAAAGAAAATTCGGACGAAATTTGAATCATTTGTGAATTGTTTTCGAATACTTTTCAAATTCGAATAGTTTTCAAATTTCCAAAGAGAACAAAATAGAACAGAAAACAAAGGAATAGAACAGAAAAAAAAAACAATAGATTAGAAAAGAATATAACAGAAAGCAAAAGAATAGAATACAACAGAGTAAAACAGCTCTGTTCCACTCGACCACATTATATTCTCTCATTTTCTGTTATATTCCTCTCTATTGTATTCTATCTTTGTCCATTCTATTCCACCACTTTCTACTCCACCCCACTCTCCTTGGAAATTGGAAAATGATTTGAAAAGGATTCATATTCGAAAACAATTAAAATTTAAAAACTATTCGAATTTGAAAACTATTTGAATTGGAAAACTACTCGAAATTAATTCGAAAATGTTTCTAATCGATTTGAAAACAAATAAATTAAACAAATTCTGAAAATGGATTAAACAAATGAAACAAATCTAACTAAACAAAATTATGTAAATAACTAATCGAAACTAAACTAAACACATTTTTTGGCTCTGCACATGTCTAATATGTTCTCTTCATAAAACATAATTTGCTGATTTTACCCAAAAAGAATAAGCCACAGAGATCCATTTCTGCGCTATTTATTTTATGTTTTATTACAGAACGCAGTGCTATATATATATATATATATATATATATATATATATATATATATATATATACTGAGCAAAATTATAAACGCAACACTTTTGTGTTTGCCCCTATTTATCATGAGCTGAACCCAAAGATCTATGACTTTTTCTATGTACACAAAAGGCCTATTTCTCTCAAATATTGTTCACAAATCTGTCTAAATCTGTGTTAGTGAGCACTTCTCCTTTGCTGAGATAATCCATCCACCTCACAGGTGTGGCATATCAAGAGGCTGATTAGACAGCATGATTATTGCACAGGTGTGCCTTAGGCTGGCCACAATAAAAGGCCACTCCAAAATGTGCAGTGGGGGGGGGGTCCTGGGGGTCGGTCCAAAAACCAGTCAATATCTGGTGTGACCACCATTTACCTCACGCAGTGCAGAACATCTCCTTTTCATAGAGTTGATCAGGTTGTTGTTTGTGGCCTGTGGAATGTTGGTCCATTCCTCTTCAATGGCTGTGTGAAATTGCTGGATATTGGCAGGAACTGGAACACGCTGTCGTGTACACCGATCCAGAGCATCCCAAACATGCTCAATGGGTGACATGTCCGGTGAGTATGCTGGCCATGCAAGAACTGGGATGTTTTCAGCTTCCAGGAATTGTGTACAGATCCTTGCAACATGAGGTCGTGCATTATCATGCTGCAAGATGGGGCCGTACATTATCATGCTGCAACATGAGGTGATGGTCGTGGATGAATGGCACAAAAATGGGCCTCAGGATCTTGTCAGGGTATCTCTGTGTATTCAAGATGCCATCAATAAAATTCACCTGTGTTCATTGTCCATAGCATACTGCTGCCCATACCATAACCCCACCGCCACCATGGGCCACTCGATCCACAACGTTGACATCAGCAAACCGCTCACCCACACAACGTCATACACGCTGTCTGCCATCTGCCCTGTACAGCGAAAAATGGGATTCACCCGTGAAGAGAACACCTCTCCAAAGTACCAGACGACATCCAATGTGAACATTTGCCCACTCAAGTCGGTTATGATGAAAAACTGCAGTCAGGTCGAGACCCCAATGAGGACAATGAGCATGCAGGTGAGCTTCCCTGAGACGGTTTCTGACATTTTGTGCAGAAATTCTTTGGTTATGCAAACTGATTGTTGCAGCAGCTGTCCGGGTGGCTGGTCTCAGATGATCTTGGAGGTGAAGATGCTGGATGTGGAGGTCCTGGGCTGGTGTGGTTACACGTGGTCTGCGGTTGTGAGGCCAGTTGGATGTACTGCCAAATTCTCTGAAACCCCTTTGGAGATGGCTTATGGTAGATAAATGAACATTCAATTCAAGGGCAACAGCTCTGGGGGACATTCCTGCAGTCAGCATGTCAATTGCACGCTCCCTCAAAACTTGCGACATCTGTGGCATTGCGCTGTGTGATAAAGCTGCACATTTTAGAGTGGTCTTTTATTGTGGCCAGCCTAAGGCACACCTGTTTTATATTCATGCTGTCTAATCAGCATCTTGATATGCCACACCTGGGAGGTGGATGGATTATCTCAGCAAAGGAGAAGTGCTCATTAACACAGATTTGTGAAAAATATTTGAGAGAAATAGGCCTTTTGTGTACATAGAAAAAGTCGTAGATCTTTGCGTTCAGCTCATGATAAATATCGGCAAACACAAAAACGTTGCGTTCATAATTTTGCTCAGTGTATATACAGTATCTCACAAAAGTGAGTACACCGTTCACATTTTTTTGAATATTCTATTATATCTTTTCATGTGACAACACTGAAGAAATGACACTTTGCTACAATGTAAAGTAGTGAGTGTACAGCTTGTATAACAGTGTAAATTTGCTGCCCCCTCAAAATAACTCAAAACACAGTCATTAATGTCTAAACCGCTGGCAACAAAAGTGAGTACACCCTTAAGTTTAAATTGGGCCCAAAGTGTCAATATTTTGTGTGGCAACCATTATTTTCCAGCACTGCCTTAACCCTCTTGGGCGTGGAGTTTACCAGAGCTTCACAGGTTGCCACTGGAGTCCTCTTTCACTCCTCCATGACAACATCAGCTGGTGGATGTTAGAGACATTGCGCTCCATTTGAGGATGCCCCACAGATGCTCAAAAGGGTTTAGGTCTGGAGACATACTTGGCCAGTCCATCACCTTTACCCTTTAGCAAGGCAGTGGTCGTCTTGGAGGTGTGTTTGGGGTTGTTATCATGTTGGAATACTGCCCTGTGGCCCAGTCTCCGAAAGGAGGGGATCATGCTCTGCTTCAGTATGTCACAGTACATGTTGGCATTCATGGTTCCCTCAATGAAATGAAGCTCCCCAGTGCCGGCAGCACTCATGCAGCCCCAGACCATGACACTCCCACCACCATGCTTGACTGTAGGCAAGACACACTTGTCTTTGTACTCTACATCTTGTTTCCACCACACACACGCTTGACACCATCTGAACCGAATATGTTTATTTTGGTCTCATCAGACCACAGGACATGGTCCAAGTAATCCATGTCCTTAGTCTGCTTGTCTTCAGCAAACTGTTTGTGGGCTTTCTAGTGCATCATTTTTCGAAGAGGCTTCCTTTTGGGATGGCAGCCATGCAGACCAATTTGTTGCAGTGTGTGGCGTATGGTCTGAGCACTGACAGGCTGATCCCTCACCCCTTCAACCTCTGCAGCAATACTGGCAGCACTCATACGTCTATTTCCCAAAGACAACCACTGGATATGACGCTGAGCATGTGCACTCGACTTCTTTGGTCGACCATGGTGAGGCCAGTTCTGAGTGGAACCTGTCCTGTTAAACCACTGTATGGTCTTGGCCACCATGTTGCAGCTCTGTTTCAGGCTCTTAGCAAACTTCTTATAGCCTAGGCCATCTTATGTAGAGCAACAATTCTTTTTTTTTGATCCTCAGAGAGTTTTTTGCCATGAAGTGCCGTGTTGAACCTCCAGTGACCAGCCTGAGAGAGTGAGAGCGATAACACCAAATTTAACACACCTGAGACCTTGTAACACTAATGAGTCACATGACATCGGGGAGGGAAAATGGCTAATTAGGCCCAATTGGACATTAGGGGTGTACTCACTTTTGTTGCCAGTGGTTTAGACATTAATGGCTGTGTGTTGAGTTATTTTGAGGGGACAGCAAATTTACACTGTTATACAAGCTGCACACTCACTAATTTACATTGTAGCAAAGTGTCAATTTTTCCGTGTTGTCACATGAAAAGATATAATAAAATATTTTAAAAATGTGAGGGGTGTACTCTATATATACAGTATCTCACAAAAGTGAGTACACCCCTCACATTTTTGTAAATATTTTGTAAATATTTTACAAAAATTTGTTAAGCTTAGTTCCTGAACTACACTTCTGTCTTACTCTCTGGCATGGATTTCACCTTTCTGATATGACCCTTGGCCTGACTCCAACCTCCAAATACTGTAGCGTTCAGTACTTCTGCTTGGGCTGGCCATGCATGGATCTGGTTTTGTTTTTCAATCAGCCAGAGGGCTGTTTGAAAATATCTGAATGGATACCCCCTTACACACAAGCAAGGTGGATAGACGGAATCCTCCCAACTGTGTTATGTTATTCTGATAGTGGGGACTGCTCTACTGTCAGAATACACTGATCATTTTTTCAACAAGCTGGTTTGAGAGAAGTTGATCATTAGATCTACTTTTCTGAAACAAGTACGGCCATAGATGGTTTGAAATTCTTCTGGTCGCTGCTGAACCAGCCACATTAAAATCCATCTATGGCTAGCTCAAGCCTGGCTATTAGTTTGCTAGGCTTCTAAGAACCTCATGCTGGAAATATCTATCCACAAGTCCCCAGCCCTAGCATAAGAGGCTCTGTTAAAAACTAGGTGGTCCCAAGGTTTGAACCTATTTCCAGTCTCTGTCAACCTCACTACACTGCTTGGATACAACCCAAGATTCTTACAAAATACCTGGAGTTTTGGACCAGATATTTTGTAAATGATAACCTATTGCTATGATCATAATAATGCACAATGTTAATGATCTGGAAAAGTTATGATTTCTTTAGACAACGCTGGTCACTTCACAGAAACGTGGCTGCTGGAATCTTCTTGTCTTCTTGACTATTAGCACTTTGATACAGTTGGTCAGTCACAGCACAGGAAGTCTTGCGGAAATATGCAAGCCATTATTGAACTCCTGTGTTCTGGATATTACATCCTGTGGTTTACGAATCCATTAGATTTTAAATGGGCCAAATCATACTGACCTAGATTTCACAAAACTCAGCATGACTGTTCTGAACATAGAAAACATTTCAGTAATAAAATATAAATAATGAAAATGTAGACAATCTTCATATTTGCTGTGACATTATGAAACATCGCTTCTGTTTTACCCAGAAATTGTTCTTGCAAGAAAAAACTGACATCTTATTTCTACAGTCTATATTATGAAGCTTTATCCTTCCTTATAAATAGCAAACCTCTGGTTAGACCAAAAACTTCCGGTGATTCACTGCCTGCACTAATAATACTGTGCATTAAATAATGATATATATTATGAAAAAAATCCATAGTAACCTTTCATCGATTAGGGATGAGCAAATGTGCTTGTGTTCAGTTTATGGACAAACCTGTCAAAAATCTCAAAAAAACTGATATTTCTTTAATTCAAACCAAACCAAACAATTCTGGCCTTTTAAAGGCTTATAGGCTGGCTAATTTTCAAACAAATGGCCAGGGGAGCTGGACACTGCTTTAGAGAACATATACTAATGCAAAAATATTTTTTCAAAAATATAGTTTAGTGGGGGAGGGTCCTCATTTTAATGTAACTTTGAGGAAAATGTTAGAAAAATACCAGTGCCCTCAGTTACATGCTTGTAGGATGACAAAACATGCTTAGGAGATGCCTTTAAGCTTCATGTTGTGCTTTGGACAGCATCAAGACACCTCATTCTGGCATCACATAATTTGCACGTGTAATACATTATTCTACTTTTACATTATTGCTTGACTTTAACCAACAGCACATCAATCAGATTTATTATAACAAGGAATAAAAGTTTTTTTTTTCAGTGGAAGTAAAGTTTCATTTTCAAAAACTGTGAGGCTCTTTATTGCAGAAGAGACATGTAATGTCATTTCTGAAATGAAATAAACCCACCTGCCTGCTCTTTCTGAAAATGTACACTGAGCTGTGTAAGGCAAGGGACATCAGACCAAAAGAAAAGTAAATATTGCAGACTTTATTTCAACTTTAAGTAGTTTTGAATGCAACTCCTGATTTTTTTGTACCAGCAGAAACAAGCATGAATTGACCAGAGGGAGTAGCAGTCACAACACATCTAAAACCTACAGGAAGTTATATTTTTTAAAACATAAAGCCTCAACTTGATATGAAGTAGCCAGTGGCATAACAACTTGATAGTATAGTTTGTGAGCTTCTTTTTTCACAGAATCACAGTGTCATCTTTAAAGGTTGAATAAAATGGCAAAAACCACAACTCCACATTCCCCAACTTCTCTTCCATCCATAATTAGTCCAAAAATATTCAAATTATAGACTTTACATGTGTTTTTTTTCATAAATTGGCTTGTGTCAGGACAGTGCCCAAGCACTTGAATAAGCATCAAATTGAAAGAAAAGGGGGGGGCGTGACCGGAAGCCAACCAGCATGGATGCTTGATTCTCTAGCTCTCTCACAGCCTCTACCTATTATTGGATTTATGGGGCAAACACCTCATCTTTAATGGGCAGATCCAGAACCACCCGATCCTCCAAAGCCCGTGGCTCTTCCCAACCGCCACCGGGCTCCACAAAGAGCCTGAAAGACTTCTTTTCCCCGCTCGACATGTCACATGCGGCGGGGAGCAAGATGGCGCCGGAGGCCTCCCCGCCCCATGGATCGCGGCTGCGATCTCTGGCCCTGCACTGCGGACCATGAGGGGACACAGCCGAACAGACAATAACCAAACAGTGCCCTATGATCCCGGGAAGAGCAGTGACTGCCGCCCAGCAAGTCGTGGTGAGTGACACTCCGGACCCTATACAGCAGGCGGCCCTGCTCTCACATCACCAGCAGCTGCCTCCCTCGCAACCCCCTCCAACGTGCACTCAATGCTCAGAGGCATATCCGCGCCTACTGCGAACACTATCAGACCCCGGCCTCCAGAGAGAGGATTCCCTCTCCCCAAGGGCATCAGCGGAGTCCCCCTCGCCACCGAGCCCGGTCTCCTATGCCTCGGTTTCCATGTCCTGGCCAGACGCTCCGGGGATACGGGCTGAGGCCTTGCAACAACACCTGGCCATGATGCACTCTCCACCCAAGGCTTAGAGGCCTCCCCGCTCTAGAGACCCGAGCGCCACCCGAGGCCCCAGTAAAGGGACACAAATATCACCTAAAACCTATGCCCAGGTAGTCTTATCCCCACAGACAACGCATACTCCAGGAGTGGGCCACTCACCTGATTATCCCTCCACTCAGGCTCAGGAATGGACCATACCCCGGGTCTCCCATCAGGGATCCGTGCCCCAGTTTACCGGCACACAGCACCTGAGCCACCCGTCACACCCTGACAGTCGGGCTGCTTCTCCCCCTCTGGACTATCTACTGCCTCATCCCTGGCATTCTTACCTGCGTTCTATTCCTACCAAAGAGGACTTTAAGCAATTAATAGAGGATGTAAATCCACCTGCTGCAGTGAAATCCAGGCCCTTCAGTCAGGCCTTCAGCACCTGGCAAACAGAGTGGATCTGGTCGAGGAAGATGTCCAGGAAGCCAGAATAGCCATACAATGTACTCAGGCCCAGGGATCGGACCACCAGTTCCTACTCAGGGAAATGCAGAGACATAGCGAGGACCTGGATAACCGAGGCCGCATAAATAAAATAAGAGTGAGGAACCTACCAGAACAAGAGGGCCCAGAGGATGTCCAACAGACCCTGGAGACTTTATTCAATACAATGCTGGGTGAACCCCCAGACAAACCAATTAAACTGGACAGAGCCCACAGAGCCCTGCGTCCCAAAAACCTTGCATCTGCTCCCCGAGATGTGATTTGCAGGGTCCACTCTTACCTGCTCAAAGAGGACATAATGAAGAAGGCCCGAACCCTCCGGAATATACAATATGAAGGAGTTCGCATTCAATTATTCCCGGACCTGTCATGGATAACTCTCCAGAAGAGGAGATTACTCCAACCCCTCCTACACATCCTCCAAGAACAAGACATTGTTTATCGTCGGGGCTTCCCATTCAGCCTTACGGCCAAATGCAACGGAAAATCCGCAGTGTTGCGATACCCTGAGGACTTACCACTTTTTTGCAGCACCTTGGAAATCCCACTGCCACGTCTCCCGGATTGGGATTTAGTGTCCAAGCCTCTCCCCCAATCCGGAGCAGAGCGCAGGACCCCCTCGGCAAAACGTCCAAGAGGCCCAGACTCCCCTTGCAAGACCCATAAACAAAAAAAAATGGGTGAAGATCACACTGTCCCACCTACAAACTAGGCCTATAGACAATAGCTACCCTACGCTTTGGACAGACTAGAACTGCCCTTTCATCATTTCAGCACCCAGTCCCCATATAAGAATCCCCCTTATCCTTCTTGTTTGCACATTTGGCTACCAGTTGAGAGACTTATGCTCAGTTGTTTCTCCCCTCACTGATCCCCTCCTCCTCAAATAGACCCTATTTGTATATTTACTGTGCACTGTCCATCCACAATTCTGTGCCTTGTGATTGGACAGTCCTTCAGGAGTCTATCTAGATATAACACCCCTCCGGGGCTTGACTTAAAAGTACCTTTGTTTACAGATAGTGATAATATCACAGTTTTGTTTTTTTTATTTTTCATCTTTTTCCCTGTTTATATTACCTTGAACTAACGCAAGTTTTCTTTTCCAATTCTGATCCAGCCCCTCTCTTCCCTTCTTCTCCTTCCCTCTCTCGGAGCTCACCGGATCCTCCTGGAGAATAAGACCCTCTTCAGTCCACATATGAACCCGACGAGACAGATACATTTTTTTCCTTATTGCACATACATATTACAATGGTCAAGATCCTTTCTCTTAATGTTCGGGGCCTGAGCTCCAACAGGAAGAGAAAGCTAGCATTAGGGGAATTCACTAACACTAATGCAGACGTCGTCATGATTCAAGAAACACATTTTGATAGGCAAGGCTCATTTAAATTTGCATCTAAACTTTTCCCCCGGGTTTACCAGGCCACCAATCCCAGTAAAAGGGCGGGGATGGCAATCCTGTTTCGACGGGACTCTCCTTTTACATGCTCAGTGTCTCATATGGACCCTCACAGCCATTATGTGATACTAAAGTGCAAATGGCAGACACAAGAAGTGACACTATGTGCCATATATGCCCCGAATGTCCGACAAATTCGTTTTTTACGCAGGACCCTATCCCGTCTTTTTAGCCGCCCACACGGGTACGTAATCGTGGGTGGGGACTTCAACTTACTACAATCAGCAGTTCATGATCGACATTCGATTGGGTCCCGGGACCCCCCCCCGCACACTACAAGAATCCCAACAATTTAGACAGGTCACTAGGCACTTTGCTTTGTTTGATACTTGCAGAGTCCACCATCCTACTGACCATCAATATACGTTTTTCTCCTCATCACACCAAATGCACTCCAGAATTGACTATTTCTTCGTGAATAACCCCACCTTAAATATCGTTAGATCAGTAGATATCCTTCCGATATCCTGGTCAGATCACGCGCCTATCTTACTCTCAATATCTTTGGGGACCCCGCTCCGCAAATCCTGCCAATGGCAGTTGAACACCTACCTCCTGCAACATCTCCCCTCCACACTTGAATTAAACACTACTTTGATGCATTATTGTGCTGAAAACGATACACCTGAGGTTTCTATCCCCACCCTATGGGAAGCCCATAAGGCAGTCCTTCGGGGTAAATGTATTGCCATCTCCTCAGCCATGAAAAAAAATACCACGTTCATAGTTTGTTTCGT
>BLSH010297005.1:237947-250701 GCA_018402905.1 Glandirana rugosa
GGGGGGTACGTATTGATGGGGGGGCACGTAATGATGGGGGGGGACACGTATTGATGGGAGGGTATGTATTGATGGGGGGACACGTAATGATGGGGGGCACGTATTGATGGGGGAACACGTAATGATGGGGGGACACGTAATGATGGGGGGCACGTATTGATGGGGGGATTATGTATGGGAGGGTAGTTATGCACAGGGGGGGGTAGTAATGCACGGGGGGGTAGTTATGCATGGGGGGATTATACAAGAATGTTGCTTCTATTTACAACTAAAATGTATGTTTCTTTAAAAAACAATTCAGATATACATCTCATTTAGAGCGCTGGTTGGCGCTCAGATCACTCACCGCACGTCTCCTCTCCTCTGCTGACAAATGCAGGGGGCGGGGGCGGGCCCGAGCATGACGTCAGTCAGGAGGAGGGGAGACCCGGTGAGTCATCCAAGCGCAGTGCAGCGTTCTTAACGAGACGCTGAGGCAAAGGGGAGAGAAGCGGCTACTATTTAACTGTAGCCCGCGGCGTGTACGGGTTGTCATGGTTCCCGCACGCCGCGGGCTACAGTTAAATGGCAGCCGCTTCTCTCCCCTTCCACCGGGATGCAGGACAGTTTAATTGCGGGACACCTGGAGCTAGTTGGGGCCCCATGAGCACTTGGGGCCCCTGGGCCATGCCCAGGTGTGCCCGCTCAGTAAGACGGCCCTGCCCTGGGCTGTGGTTGTGGGGGTCTGTGGGCGGGGGGCTTATCAGAATCTAGAAGCCCCCTTTAATAAGGGGGCCCCTAGATCCCGCCCCCCTATGTGAATTAGTATCGGGTACATCATAGAGGAGACAGATTTTGCTGGGGAACCCAGAAGAGCTGTAGGAACCCTTATCAATAACAGACAACTATTTGTCTGAAGACCATCCACCACCCAGACCAGAGCACCAACCTACAGGCAGTGGGTGCAGAGGTCCCCTGATGCCTGTGTCCTACCCGGGAAAGGAGTGGGATCTGGACATTTCCCATGTCCTTCCCAGAATCATGGACATTGTAGAGGACTCCCAGGGAGAGTGGGAGGATGACCTGATTTGTGAGTTTTTGCACGTCCCTAAGCCGCTGCAGGTGCCATATTGTGAACAGACTTGGGCCGCTTTGTGGACATTTAGAAGGAATGATGGCTAGGGAGGTCTATTTGCAGGGACAGAGTGATGGTTGCCAGGGTGGGACAGCCCATGAAGAGTCACTCTGTCTTCATCAGGGAGGAAGCGGGCGGCAGGAAGAGGTTGCCCGACCCGCACTTTTATGCTTGAAGGGACTGTTGGAGGTACAGCCATCATACAAATTGACACATGGACTGCTGGAGAGTTGCAGAGTGAGTGTGTTCCTTCCTTTTCTCTGACTTTTGCAGGATCAGACCGGCCTGCCACCCTGTTGCGCCCAATGGATGGACCCTTCCTGTTGCAAGGACACTAGGGTGAGGTCTGTTTCCTAAACCAATTCTTTGAGGGGCCTGTTTGTTCGAGGAGGGGCCTCTCCCCTCAGGAACTCTAAAAAGAACTTTGCTGCGTAACAATTTTTTTTCCCCCCAGTGTTCTATCAGGAGGCCTATAACCCCCTTCTGACAGAACCACAGGTGAAAGACCCAATTTGAAGTAAACTTTATGTTGGTTGTGATGTTATTTGTGTTAGCAGGCTCATAACCCCCTGGCTGACAGAAATTTGTAAAGTGTATAGATAGGGTAGGATAAGATGTTGTTTGAGGGGGAGATTCTCTGGTCCATTTTATGTGATAATTGTTTAGTGGTAGGGATGTTACAGTTAGGTGTGTAATGTGTGTACATTATGTAAATACTGAGAGAAAATAACTTTATATTTTTGTACATATTTATTTGTACATATCAATGTCCAAGTCTGTTCCCTTTTTCCCCTCCCAATTTATTTTATGGGATGCCCTTGCTCCTGGGCCCAGGAGTCATTTTTTTTCAAAATTCCCCAGACAAGGGATTGGCTGGACTTTGGTGGGAGGTGAGTGTAGAACCCTCTAGGTAGGTAGGTGCTAGAGTCAGGATTTTTCTAGCAGAGTAAGAAAATTTAGGCAGGCCTAGCTGGTGGCTAGGCCTGTTTGTTTTCATTCTGGGCTGGGAGTGGCTCAGGGTAGGGCTGGGTGATTCACAGGTGGTGTCATCAGGACTCCAAATTCTTTAAAGAAGCTTCTAGAGTTTTCTGGGAAGAGAGGTGGAGAGGGGAGGTGTAGCTACCTAGTGTAATTTAGGGAACCTTGACCAATCCCCAACCAGGATTGACAGAGGGCAGGGCTTCAAAAATACCCAGGGTCAGCCCAGCTGGGGAGAAGTTGTCGGGAAGTGAGAGAGTATGGAGGCAGTCAGGGGCACACTGAGAGCTCCCCAGTTTGGGGGGTTGACCCTGGGCTGGGGCTCAGGTACACCCAGGAGGAATTAAGAGATCCTGGAAGAGAGGCACATGAGAAAGCAAGTAGAGGACAGTGGGAGAGAACACTGCTAAGAGTCTCCAGGGAGGACAACTGGTCACAGCAAGTGAAGTGCTGGTGAGTGAAGCACAGTCAGGAGGACTGGGGAGGCACACCTGATAGACCTGGGAGATTGCAGTTTGAGAGATGATGCAGAACCAGAAGAGAGGACTATGAAAAGGGCAGTGGTGAGGTCATTACAGCCAGGCTGGCTGGTAGGGACTGAAGAGAGCTATCTGGGATTAGTAGCTGAATAAGAGGACAGCTAGTACCTGGACTATTTCTACACGAGAGGGCATAGCTCCCAACTGTCCCTGATTTGGAAAAAAGCCCCTCTGCACCTCTTTCATTCTCATTTGTCCCTCATTTTGGTCTGATCTATATAGTGGTATATAAAAGTGTTTCCCAGTGCTAAACCTTTCTTTCAAATTTTAAACTGCTGCATTTGTAAACTCCAACAGCCATTATAAAGGAATAGTAGTGGTAAAAAAAAAGCACTTGCGGGTTTATCTAATCATGTTTTGTATAATTCTCCTTTAAGGTGGCGTGGCAGGGGGTGTGTCCTATGCCTACATACTTTTGCTAATAGGTGTCCCTCATTCTTATCTCAAAAAGTTGGGAGGTATGTGATAGGGTCCCAAGGTCCCTGCCCATAAAAGGCAATCCACTGAGGCCTGGCTGAGTCAGTGTCGTTCTGGGCATCCCATATATCCCATCCCCATTCAAGTTAATCCCCTTAATAAAATACAAAAAAAAAAGTGTATGGACTGTTCAATGACTGAGTGCTTGAGGAACTGAATGCCTGGCTGGGCAGAGTGACAGAAAACCACTTCATTTAGCAACTCCTGTAGGGGCTTGGCTACACATATATTATCAATCAATGATCCAGATTTTGCAATACTAATAAAATTGTAGAGTTCCTCATGCACAAAAATATCACACTCTCCTATTTTGCTCACCAGATTCTGGTATTTGTGAACAGGCATTTGAACAAAGCTTACATTATGCATATACCCTCATCAGGTATCTACCCGAACTATCTCCTGCACTATTTTCTATTATTAAAGTTGCCCTCCACCGTTAAACCTAGTTTATAATGACTCTGCCACTATGTCACTAAGTTAAAAATAAAGGTACTCTTTAACAACTTCAGCTCCGGAAGATTTATCCCTCTTTATGAGCAGGCCGTTATTTGCGATACGGCGATATACCCAAATAAAATGTATGTTCTTTTTTTCCCACAAATAGAGCTTTCTTTTGGTGGTATTTGATCTCATCTGTGTTTTTTACTTTTTGCGCTATAAACAAAAAAAGACAGACAATTTTGAAAAAAAAAACATTTTTTTTACTTTCTGCTATAAAAAATCCAATAAAAAAATCATATTTCTTCATCAATTTAGGCCAATATGTATTCTGCTACAAATTTTTGGAAAAAAAATCACAATAAGCAGATTTGTTTGCGCAAAAGTCATGGGGTTGATTTACCAAAACTGGAGAATACAAAATCTGGTGCAGCTCTACATAGAAACCAACCAGCTTCCAGTTTTTTTTGTCAAAGCTTAACTGGACAAGCTGAAGTTAGAAACTGATTGGCTACTATGCATAGCTGCACCAGATTCTGAGTGCTCCAGTTTTAATAAATCAACCCCATAGTGTCTACAAACTATGGGGTATATATGTATGTAATTTGTATTTTTTTTTTATTTCTTATTAGTAATGGCGGTGATCAGTCACTTATAGCGGCACTGCGATATTGCGGTGGACAAATCGGACACTAATGCCTCGTACACGCGGTGCAACTGTCGTACAACTGCACGTTCAACTTTTGTCTAAAATCGGTTGTTGGCGGTTGTGTCTTGCGTACTGACATGAGTCAAGTAGTTGTACAACAAAGCCGAATGTAGTGATATGTTACAAACGTATAACGAGGAAGTTCAGGTGGATGTGATTTGTGAATTACGAACACGTTACACAACCGAACACTTTCTGGATTCCGAGCATGCGTGTTTGCACTTTCAACTTTTGTTGGCCCAACTTCTGTACACACGAATCAACAGTCATACAACAGCTTGTTGTACAACAAATGTTTTCTAGTCTGCTCAGCCAACTTCTGTTGTACGGCTGTCGAACGGCGGCTGTTGTAATCGCGTGTACTAACGCTCGGATTATCGTACAACAAGCTATTGTAAGACCGTTGTTGTACATCCATTGCATCGTGTGGCCTTTACTGACACTTTTGACACCCTTTTGGGAACCAGTGACACTAATACAGTGATCAGTGTGAAAAAATATGCACTGTCACTGTACTAATGACACTGGCTGGGAAGGGGTTAACATCAGGGGCAATTAAAGGTTTTACTGTGTACCTAGCCAGTGTTTTTATATAGTGTGGGAGGTGATTTTACTAGGGGAAGACAATGATCCTTGTCCCTGCTTTGCAGGAACACAGAATGAATGCCTTCCCTACTGACAGAACAGCAATCTGCCTTGTTTACTCTGTACCGAATGATTGGCAGGTGAAGACGGACTTCAAGTGTGCAGTACCTGCTGTTTGACTGTGTATTATCACAGAGGGAGGGAGCCACCAGCGGCGCTCATTTGCGCCCGCTACCCAGAAGAGCCGAATCATGTATAGTATATATATGTGATCCGGCACACAGCTCCCACTCTGTAGTAGTAAAGCTGCTATAGGGCAGTCAGCAAGTGGTTAAAAGAAGAAAAATACGTATATGTCATAGAAGTGGGCATTGACACTAATCTGCACTCTTTTGTAAAGCTTCCACCGTTGCCTTCCTGACCCTAGTTTTCCTACCATATACCAGATTTGGAAACCACAGCACACTTTTCAGTACCCAGTCCTGCTAGATGGAAAGGAACATTTTTTTTTTTTTTTTTATGAGACCCCCTGGCATTCCTTTTTGCTGCAGTATTCTATGTTCTACCTGATCATCCTGAAATGTACTTCCACCCACCACTTTTACCCCATTAACTGTCTACTTAATGAGCAAATTTTAAGGACAGCGTGCTAACATCTGCTACATAGGAACCCACGCTGGAACTGTTGCTCCAAGTGTGCATGCATACAGAGGCCCCAATATGACCCCTCTGCAGTAGGTACAAAACACTATGCTCCAAATTATTTCTCTGCCACTGTGATCACACCCAACTGATATTTAAGCAAACTTTTGCCAAGAGTTGACTTAGCTTAGGTGAGTGTAATTAGGAAGGCAAGACTATTTTCATAGTATAGTTGGTGAGCTTCATTTTTCATAGTACCACAATGACTCCCAAAATATTCTTGTCAAATAAGTTTATTAGGATTTACAGCATGGGTTACAGAAGTAGTAGACGAGTGAACATAGTAATTTCAAAACATCACATAACAAAATGTTGACTGGCCAGGGGAGGCCTGGTGGGTAAGGTATGATAGTTGGAGCTAGAGCTAACTAGAATTATACATTGTACATATTTACTTTGAGATGGCTGCATCAGAGGACATCTCAAGGCATCCTGGGAACTAACTGCCTGGTAAAGCCCGGAGTTTGGCGCGAATTGGAACCAAGGTGCATTCATCAAGTCTGCGTCCAATATACCTTAAGTGCCATCAGGCCCTGGATATTGCATGGAACAAGGTTGATCAAGTAAAACCAAAAAAAAGGAGCGTAAAGAAGAAGGATAAAGAAAGAAAGGCAGAAAGGGAGAAGGAGAGAAGAGAAGAGGTCCGCTTGGTGGTCCCAGTGCCCCAGTCCACACTTAGCAACCAGATGGAGGGGGTTAGCTATTATTCTGGACTTGGTCTCGGCTGCGGGTAGATTTGGCATTTTCCAGGACTTAGCTATTGTTTGTCTAGCCACTGTAAGGAGGGTTAGAAAGAGTTTGAATTGCGAGCAAGTTAATGCATCCGGTTTCAGACTCAGCAGGGCTAGGGTTGGGTTGAATGGTAGGGAAACGTTAAATAGCTGGGAGGCCATGTTAAATATTTCCTTCCAATATGTTTGTACGAGTGGGCATTGCCACCATATATGGTAGTGCGTGCCCAGCTCAGAGCAACCCCTGAAGCACTGGGATGGGTAAGATTCCCAAAATATTCTAAATAAAGACTTCGATTATGTGTTTTTTAGAAATTGAGCCAGACAAATAAAGGGTGACTTTGACACGTTTCACTCGAGTCACTCGAGCTTCCTCATAATGTTATGAGGAAGCTCGAGTGCCTTGAGTGAGACGTGTCAAATTTACCCTGTATTTGTCTGGCTGGATTTACAATAAATAATTTTCAAGCATCTGACAATGTTTGATGAGTGCCGCCATTTCCTGCCTTTTTCCATGTTGCACACACGGTGGCGAGCCGAGGTGAGCACCCACAGCTGTCTACCACTTCACTTAATTGCCTGAGTGGGGTGCATTACATGTTTGGACTTTTAGAAATTGGCCAGAATCAGAACAGTAAATGAGCACTTCAATAGGCAGCAAGAGTTCTGCAGTGTGGGCCTTTTTCAATATAGACTATTTTGTCAAAGGTATTGGGACGCCTGACTTTACAAGCACAAGAACTTTTATGGCATCCCAGTCTTAGTCCGTTGGGTTCAATATTAAATTTGCCCACCCTTAGCAGCTATAACAGCTTCAACTCTTCTAGGAAGGCTGTCCACAAGGTTTAGGAGTATGTCTATGGGAATGCTTGACCATTCTTCCAGAAGAGCATTTGTGAGGTCAGGCGCTGATGTTAGATGAGAAGGCCTGGCTCACAGTCTCTGCTCTAATTCATCCCAAAGGTATTCTATTGGGTTGAGGTCAGGACTCTGTGCAGGCCAGTCAAGTTCCTCCACACCAAACTTGCTTATCAATGTCTTTATGGACCTTGCTTTGTGAACTGGTCCAAATCATTTGATGGAGTGGGGATTATAGTGTTGGGTTGTCTTTCAGGGGTTGAGCTTAGCCCCATAGTTCCAGTGAAGGGAACTCTTAAGGCGTCAACAGACCAAGACATTTTGGACAATTTCATGCTCCCAACTCTGTGGGAACAGTTTGGGGATGGCCCCTTCCTGTTCCAACATGACTGCGCACCACTTCACAAAGCAAGGTCGATAAAGACATGGATGAGTGAGTTTGGGGTGGAGGAACTTGACTGGCTTGCACAGAGTCCTGACCTCAACCAGATAGAACACCTTTGGGATGAATTAGAGCAGAGACTGTGAGCCAGGCCTTCTCATCCAACATCAGTGCCTGACCTCACAAATAAGTTTCTGGAAGAATGGGTAAACATTCCCATAGACACACTCCTAAACCTTGTGGACAGCCTTCCCAGAAGAGTTGAAGCTGTCATAGCTGCAAAGGGTGGGCCAACTCAATATTGAACCCTACGAACTAAGACTGGGATGCCATTAAAGTTCATGTGTGTGTAAAGGCAGGCACCCCAATAGTTTTGACAATATAGTGTATCTGTTGCTGATGGCAGGGATTTATTCTGCAGCGTATCAGCCATTGCAAAGTTAACCAGCAATTTGGGTACAACATGTATGAGAAAAAACGTGACTCTGCATTAAAGAGTTCAGTAGGAGCAGAACCTCATCACTTTCTTTTAGAGTGTACCCTTTTCCTCTTCCTTCACCTCAAAGATCATAGAGGCCATTTTTACTGGGCTCTTTTTCTTGCGCCACTGTATTCAAGGTCGCATAGCTTTTTTTTTCTTTGGACAAGGTCTTTCCATTTCAACCCCTCCCTTATAATGTAGAAGAGCGTTTCTGGGCCTTTTTCTTGTTCTCCACAAAAGCAAATACAGTATCAACTAATTTTTTGGCTTGCCAATGCATCCTTTTTCCTCCTCCTCTTCAAGGGTGCATACTGTAGCTACCATTTTTACGGACTCCTAATGCAGCCTTTTCCTCTCCCTTCCTCTCCATCTCAAGGGCACATAGCAGCCATTCTTTTTATATGTACTAATGCATCCTTTCCTTCCTCCCCCTTTTTTCCTCTTCAGCTACAGATGTTCATAGAGGCTATTTTAGACTTCTAATTTAGGCTGTGCCTTCTCTTCTAGGGCGCAATGCAGCCATGTTTTTTAACCTGCTAATGCACCCTTTTCCTCCTTCTGCTTACCCAAACACATGCATATAGGACATTTTATATAGACTTTCCACATAGATGTTTCACCTTCTCCTCAAAATTGTATTGCATCATTTTTTATTGCACCATTTTTTGTGGCATGTGCTGCACCATTGGCAGGTACCCAGAGTGAGACCCAAAGAACAAGACAGCATTTTTTTTTTTCACTGAAGGCAATTCGCTGCCCTCTACCAACATGTGGACCGCCTTAAGGCAGCAGGAGGCAAAATGAGACATACCAAAGAGCACTGTGGTGCTGGCAGTAAGGAGAATATTTTGGAGGGAGGCTTTAAAGGGGGGGGGGGGCATTTCACCCTTCCTGGATACAAGGAGGGAAAGGGGTAAAAAATTAACCACTTTGGGAAGCGGTGAGAGGCAATGTGGTAAAGGTATTTTGTGCCGCTCTATCTGTGTAGTACAATTGGTATTATGTGAATTAATTGTGATTGTGTTAGGTGAAATAGTGTCAGTGATGAATGAATTTATGATTAAAGCATTTCTTGTTCGTGCATTCTAATGATTAAAATATAAAGCTGTGGTGGCTTACATACATATATACCAAACCAAAATTTTCAGGTAAGTATGTGACATATAAAAAAACAGTGATTAGCACTTAATGATTGGTGACAGTTAAAGTAAAAGTTTGCAGATGATGCCGGTGATGATACACTTAATAAATTTATAAAACGAATAGTCCATAAAAGTTCTGTCAGATGGGTGAATTTAAAAATCTCTTAAGGGTGATACATATTGGTGCGCTGGGTAATACATCTGCAGTGATTGTGGTTGTGACTGATCCTTAAGTGTGTGCTAGTCCCTCACCTGAGGTGTGCTAGCAACCTTGCACATAAAGGTTTCTTTGTATGGGTGATTCCTTGTTCCTCCTGTGCGGATCTCCACCTTTTCTGTGTGCTGTCAGCTATGTTGCTGGTGACTTTTTAAAACTAGTCATACGGAGAGAGACCCTCCCGATCGGGTGGGTACAAGAAGAGAGAGGACTTTCCTTCGTGTGATATTGTTTTGTTTAAAACATTTATTTAAAACAAGCTTTTAAAATCAACACTCACATTTACAAGTAAAACGAACAAGCATTTCTCCTACGAGCGCCGAGCTCGTGTGCATTCAGTCTGAGCTTCCAAACACCTCTGCTGTCGCCGCCCTACGCGTTACATCACGCCTCACGTGACTTCATCAATGGGGATCAGAGGGGTGAGAGGCAATGCATTTCCTAATGGTGTTTATATCCACACTGTATGCATATCTGCAGTGGAGAGACATTTTTTTTTTCTTTGTAAGGCCATCCCTACCCTGTTGAAGAAGTCATGGGCAGCTACTTTTAAAACAAATCTCACCTTGTAGGTGAGAGTAGAGAGAGGAGTGTCTCTATTGTTAAAAAAAAAGACTGTTTCTGAATTGTAAAGAGAACCAGAACTCAAGCTTGATCCAAACCTGAAGTTCATCCTGACATACAATATACTCAATTACCATTCATCTAGCAATCTTTAATGCAGGGTAATAGCACAGATACTATTTGTTTCAGTGTATGTTGTTGTTGTAGATGAATGACTACTGATGAACCAAAGTACACACAACATTTGTAATCAAATAATACTTTTCACATGTCACCACAAATTGCTAATAATTGAAAATACCAATCCTGATTATCTTATTAAAGTGCCCATTGCCAACTCCAAATGCTGACTGCTATTCACCAATGAACTAATTAAAATTGTACCGCCACATACCCAGCACAAATTAAAAAATCTTTTACCAAATATCAGTACCAATTAATCTCTCGGAAAAAGAAAGAAAGAAAAAAATTCAGCACAAACCATATCATGGTATTAGTGTTTATGTTTAGAGATAGGAAGGCCTGAATCCATCCTTTGGCATAGGTCTATCTTTAAAATGCTACCTAATGTCAGGACACATTTATAAAAAGCTGCATTTTACAGCTTTTCTGAAGCATCTATGGAAGAAAAGCTATAATTTTAGAGAGGAGCCTAGATGCCTAATAGCACTGACACATAATGGATAGAAAAGTAACCAGCTGTCCAGCCAGCTCTCTGATAACTAGAAAATGACGGCTATCCAATTACTAAACTGGGTGCCTTTACGAAAATGGGCACTTGATTCACACAAAATGTCACTGTTGTTACATTATGTAATGTGACAAAATCGAATACATTGTGACAGCAGAGCAATACTTCAGGTGAGGTTATTTATTTCATATATTTACATGCAAACAACAATGATCATCGTTTTCCTAGCAAACAGGTTTGGGAGGGTATTTAACAACACTTGAGATATAATTGATATTTGTTTCAATGCCCACACAAAATGTTGTCTCTCCTTAAAAAAATGAAAAAATGGGAAAATAAGGCAGAAAATGGAAAACAAGGGAAGACCTTTATGAACGTTCAGGATGGAGTAAACTATTGACAATGTTTCTGGCAATCAAAGAGAAAAGGCCTTATAAATTGGAGAACTGTATCTACAGATACAGGTACTCTATCATTGTCAAAATAATAATGAAAAAGAATTAAAATAGATGTAAACCAATCCATGACACCTTCCAAATGGAAAACCTAACCTCTAAATTACACAATACTGGGGAGAAATTCAAAATGACTTGAAGACCCTGGATTCAGCCTCTGCCTGATTGACTCAGTGGACACAACCTGTTGACTAAAGGATAATTCCTCAAATCAGCTTCCAGAGCCTTTCTTTTTAGAAATGAATGTCTGGAGCGTATGACGCTCCTGCTCTTCATTCCATAATCTTGGTTTTGGCTATGGCATTCTCCCTGTCTTTGTCCACCTGCAAGGTGATTGATGTGGTCAGTCTCTGGGTGGAAACCAGACCTGTTATAAGCAAGCCAAGCCTTCAGTCTCATGCTTGTGATAGAGAGTGATACGTGTGTAATTCCTGATCAAGCCCCCTGTCTGTCTGCCTTGCTCTGCTAGTTTGGATTTCCCTGTGTATGAGTTTGGACCAGATATTGGACTATTCCCTGAACTCTGCCTGACTTTTACCTGGACTGTCATAGAACCACTCTGCCTGTCTGTCAACCACAAGTACCTGTTTGCTCAGTTTGCGCCTGCACTGGTGTTGTGGCCAGACTCTATAGCATTGAGTACAAGACCTGGGACAACCAAGTACTGGTAGGCCTGCTTGCCTTATAAGAAAGGGGGCTGCCATAGGTAAAGAACACAGTAGCCAACTATAGTGCCTGACCACCTGCGTTGGGGTAGACATGTCAACTAACATTTTCATTCTGGTCAACCCCTTGGGGAACAGTAATTAAACATTCCTCTCAGCCTCTCTTTGTGGAGGGAGTGACTTTCCCTTTCCTTCTTCTTCCCCTTCTATTGAAATAAATTCTATCCTTGGATTATCTTGCACATCCCTTTCTCCTCCTTTTATCTATATCTGCACCAACAGTCATATAAATGTGGTTTTTCGAAGACTACCTCTACACCTACCTTATTATATCAATGACTTCATATTACCATTTATTATCTTCTTTGTAATTATCCTTTTGGAAATGCCATGACAATGTTACCGCTATATGTGTAAACCTTTATATGCTGTGAGATAATATAAATAAAGAAAAAAGAAAGTAATACATCCTTACTGAATTAGGTTGGAGAGGGGAAGGAGGACCATTGCATCATGTAGTTGCCTCATGAAGACACCTTGAAAAAAGGATGTACACAGAACAAAAAAAAATGCAGGGATAAGCTTCAGGAATAGATCTGGGGCACTGGGGCTTTAAGGAATTGTTCAGAATAGCTCAAGCAGTAGCTAAAGCTGTTGGAATCAATATCAGTCTATATCTCAGGAGGTCTCCACAACTTGTAGTTTTAAAATGATTTACAAAAAAAGGTTTACATTTGATAATATATGAAGGTTCCATCCAGTCCTCCTCTCCTTGTTTCATTTTTATGCTTTCTACAGATAATATTGTATCTGTGATTTCTTCCAATAATGTTAGCCTTTTATGGACTAATGATTTAAAATTCCATTAACTGTCTCTGACTATTAACTGAATGCAATCACGGTACAACTTCCCTAGAGAATAGTGTTGAGCGAACCCGGACTGTAACGTTCGGGTCCGTACCGAACTTTAGGGTGTCCGTGGCACGGACCCGGACCCGGACATTTCAAAAATCGTTCGGGTTC
>BLSH010297011.1:10010-21898 GCA_018402905.1 Glandirana rugosa
AAGGAGAAAGAGAGTAAGATAGAAAGAGAGAAAAAGAGAAAGAGAGAAAGAGAGTAAGAGAGGAATGAGAGAAAGAGGAAATTAGATAATGAGAGAAAGAAAGAATGAGAGAAAGAGAGAGAGAAAGAGACAATGAGGAAATGAGGGAAAGAGAGAAAGAGAGAATGAGAGAAAGAGCAAATGAGAGAATGAGAGTATTAGAGAATGAGAGAAAGAGAGACAGAGGAAATGAGAGAATGAGAGAAAGAGGGAAAGAGGAAATTAGATAATGAGAGAAAGAGGAAATGAAGGAATTAGAGAAAGAGAGAATGAGAGAAAGAGAGAAAGAGAAAAAGAGAGAAAGATAGAATGAGAGAAAGAGGAAATGAGGGAATGAGAGAAAGAAGAAATGAGGGAATGAAGGAATGAAAGAATGAGAGAAAGAGAGAATGAGAGACAGAGAAGAAGACGAATTGAGGGAATGAGTGAATTAAAGAAAGAGAAAAAGGGAGAATGAGAGAAAGAGGAAATGAAGAAATGAGAGAAAGAGAGAAAGAGAAAATGAGAGAATGAGGGAATGAGAGAATGAGAGAAAGAGGAAATTAGGGAATGAGAGAAAGAGAGAAAGAGGAAATGAGGGAATGAGAGAATGAGAGAAAGAGGAAATGAGGGAATGAAAGCATGAGAGAATGAGAGAAAGAGAGAAAGAGGAAATGAGGAAGTGACTGAAAGAGAGAAAGAGAGAATGAGAGAAAGAAAGAGAGAAAGAGGAAAAGAGAGAATGAGAAAAGAGAGAATGAGAGAAAGAAAGAAAGAGGAAATGAGAGAATGAGAGAAAGAGGAAATGAGGGAATGAAGGAATGAGAGAATGAGAGAAAGAGAGAATGGGAGACAGAGAAGAAGATGAAATGAGGTAAAGAATGAATTAAAGAAAGAGCAAAAGGGAGAATGAGGGAATGAGAGAATGAAAGAAAGAGAGAATGGGAGACAGAGAAGAAGATGAAATGAGGGAATGAGTTAATGAAAGAAAGAGAAAAAGGGAGAATTAGGGAAAGAGAGAAAGAGGAAATGAGGCAATGGGAGAAAGAGAGAAAGTGAAAATGAGGGAATGACAGAATGAGGGAATTAGGAATTTAGGGAATGAGAGAAAGAGAGAAGGAGGAAATGAGGGAATGAGAGAAAGAGAGAAAGAGGAAATGATGGAATGATAGAAAGAGAGAATGAGAAAATGAGAGAAAGATAGAAAGAGTGGATGAGTGAATGAGAGAAATAGAGAAAGAGGACATGAGTGTATGAGAGAAAGAGAGAATGAGAGAAAGATAGAAAGAGGAAATTAGGGAATAAGGAAAGAGAGAATGAAAGAAAGAGAGAAAGAGGATCGAAGGAAAGAGAGAATGAGAGAAAGAGAGAAAGCAGAACTGAGGGAATGAGAGAATGAGAGAACGAGGAAATGCTGGAATGAGGGAAAGACAGAAAAAGAGAATTAGAGAAAGAGAGAAAGAGGAAATGAGAGAATGAGAGAAAGAGAGAATGAGAGTAAGAGGAAATGAGAGAAAGAGAGAAAGAAAGAATGAGAGAAAGAGAGAGAGAAAGAGAAAATGAGGGAAAGAGAGAAAAAGAGAATGAGAGAAAGAGGAAATGAGAGAATGAGAGCAAGAGAGAATGAGATAAAAAAAAGAAGAGGAAATGAGGGAATGAGAGAAGGAGAGAAAGAGGAAATGAGGGTATGAGGGAAAGACAGAAGGATAGAATGAGAGAAAGAGAGAATGAGGGAATGAGAGAATGAGAGACAGAGAGAATGGGAGAAAGAGAGAAAGAGAGAAAGAGGAAACGAGGGAATGAGAGAATGAGAGAAAGAGAGAACGAGACTAGGAGAGAACGGGAAAAAGAGGAGATAAGGGAATGAGAGAAAGAGAGAAAGAGAAAATGAGAGAATGAGAGAAAGAGATAAAAAAAGAATTGAGGAAATGAGGGAATGAGAGAATGAGAGAAAGAGGAAATGAAGGAATGAGAGAAAGAGAAAATAAAAAAAAGAGAGAACGAGAAAAAGAGAGAAAGAGGGAATGAGAGAATGAGAGAAAAAGGAAATGAGGGAACGAGAGAAAGAGAGAAAATGAGAAAGAGAGAAAGAGGAAATGAGGGAATGAGAGAAAGAGAGAAACAGGAAATGAGAGATTGAGAGAAAGAGGAAATGAGGGAATGAGAGAATGAGAGAATGAGAGAAAGAGGAAATGTGAGAATGAGAGAAAGAGGAAATGAGAGAATGAGACAATGAGAGAAAGAGAGAATGAGAGAAAGATGAAATGAGGGAATAAGAGAGTGAGAGAAAGAGGAAATGAGGGAATGAGGGAAAAAAAGAAAGAAAGAGAGAATGAGTGAAAAAGAGAAAGAGGAAATGAGAGAATGAGGGAATGAGAAAATGAGAGAAAGAGAGAAAGAGGAAATGAGAGCATTAGAGAAAGTGAGAATGAGAGAAAGAGAGAAAAAGGAAATGAGGGAAAAAAAAGAAAGAGAGAATGAGAGAAAGAGAGAAAGAGGAAATGAGGGAATTAGATAAAGAGAGAAGAAAATGAGAGAATTAGAGAAAGAGAGAATGATTGAAAGAGAGAAAGAGGAAATGAGAGAATGAGAAAAAGAGAGAAAGAGGAAATGAGAGAATGAGAGAAAGAGAGAAAGAGGAAATGAGAGAATGAGAGAAAGATAGAAAGAGGAAATGAGGGAATGAGAGAAAGAGAGAAACAGGAAATGAGAGATTGAGAGATTGAGAGAAAGAGAGAATGAGAGAAAGAGGAAATGAGGGAATGAGAGAATGAGAGGAGAGAATGAGAGAAAGAGGAAATGAGAGAAAGAGAGAAAGAGGAAATGAGGGAATAAGAGAATGAGAGAAAGAGGAAATGAGGGAAAAAAGAAAGAAAGAGAGAATGAGAGAAAAGAGAAAGAGGAAATGAGAGATTGAGAGAAAGAGAGAATGAGAGAAAGAGGAAATGATGGAATGAGAGAATGAGAGAAGGAGAGAATGAGAGAAAGAGGAAATGAGAGAATGAGAGAAAGAGAGAAAAAGGAAATGAGGAAATGAGGGAATAAGAGAATGAGAGAGAGGAAATGAGGGAATGAGGGAAAGAGAGAAAGAGAGAATGAGAGAAAGAGAGAAAGAGAAAAAGAGAGAAAGATAGAATGAGAGAAAGAGGAAATGAGGGAATGAGAGAAAGAAGAAATGAGGGAATGAAGGAATGAAAGAATGAGAGAAAGAGAGAATGAGAGACAGAGAAGAAGATGAATTGAGGGAATGAGTGAATTAAAGAAAGAGAAAATGAAGGAATGAGGAAATTAGTGAATGAGGAAATGAGAGAAAGATATACAAAGAGAATGAGAGAAAGAGGAAATGATGGAATGATAGAAAGAGAGAGAGAGAGAATGAGAAAATGAGAGAAAGATAGAGAGAGTGGATGAGTGAATGAGAGAAAAAGAGAGAGAGGACATGAGAGAATGAGAGAGAGAGAATGAGAGAAAGAGAGAATGAGAGAAAGATAGAAAGAGGAAATGAAGGAAAGAGAGAAAGAGAGAAAGCTGAACTAAGGGAAAGAGAGAATGAAAGAGAGAAAGAGGAAATGAATGAAAGAGAAAATGAGAGAAAGAGAGAAAGCAGAACTGAGAGAATGAGAGAACGAGGATATGCTGGAATGAGGGAAAGACAGAAAAAGAGAATTAGAGAAAGAGAGAAAGAGGAAATGAGATAATGAGAGAAAGAGAGAATGAGAGAAAGAGAGAATGAGAGAAAGTGGAAATGGGAGAATGAGAGAAAGAGGGAATGAGAGAAGGAGAGAAAGGGGGAAATGAAAAAAGGATAGAAATAGAGAAAGAGAGAAAGAGCAAGAGAGAATGAGAGAAAGAGGAAATGAGATAATGAGAGAAAGAAAGAATGAGAGAAAGAGAGAGAGAAAGAGAAAATGAGGAAATGAGGGGAAAGAGAGAAAGAGAGATTGAGAGAAAGAGGAAATTAAAGAATGAGAGTAAGAGAGAAGAGGAAATGAGGGAATGAGAGACGGAGAGAAAGAGGAAATGAGGGTATGAGGGAAAGAAAGAAAGAGAGAATGAGAGAAAGAGAGAAAGAGGAAATGAGAGAATGAGGAAATGAGAGAAAGAGGAAATGAAGGAATGAGAGAAAGAGAGAATATGAGAATGAGAGAAAGAGAGAATGAGAGAAATAGAGAATGAGAAAATGAGAGAAAGAGAGAAAGAGGAGATGAGAGATTGAGAGAAAGAGAGAAAGAGAAAGTGGAAATGAGAGAATGAGAGAAAGAGAGAATGAGAGAAAGAGAGAATGGAGGGAATGAGAGAATGAGAGAAAGAGAGAAAGAGAGAAAGAGAGAAAGAGGAAATTAGGGAATGAGAGAATGAGAGAAAGAGAGAAAGAGAGTAGGAGAGAAAGGGAAAAAGAGGAGATAAGGGAAAGAGAGAAAGAGGAAATGAGGCAATAAGAAAAAGAGAGAAAGAGTGAATGAGAGAATGAGAGAAAGAGATAAAAAAGAATTGAGGAAATGAGGGAATGAGAGAATGAGAGAAAGAGGAAATGAAGGAATGAGAGAAAGTAGAAATGAGGGAATGATAGAACGAGAGAAAGAGAGAATGAGAGAAAGAGGAAATGAGAGAATGAGAGAATGAGAGAAAGAGAGAATGAGAGAACGAGGAAATGATGAAATGAGGAAATAAGAGAATGAGAGAAAGAGGAAATGAGGGAATGAGTGAGAGAAAGAAAGAGAGAAAATGAGAAAGAGGAAATGAGGGAATGAGAGAAAGAGAGAAACAGGAAATGAGAGATTGAGAGATTGAGAGACAGAGAGAATGAGAGAAAGAGGAAATGAGGGAATGAGAGAACGAGAGAAAGAGAGAATGAGAGAAAGAGGAAATGAGAGAATGAGAGAATGAGAGAAAGAGAGAAAGAGGAAATGAGGAAATGAGGGAATAAGAGAAAGAGAGAAAGAGGAAATTAGGGAATGAGAGAAAGAGAGAAACAGGAAATGAGAGATTGAGAGACAGAGAGAATGAGAGAAAGAGGAAATGAGGGAATGAGGGAATAAGAGAACGAGAGAATGAGAGAAACGGGAAATGAGAGAATGAGAGAAAGAGAGAATGAGAGAAAGAGGAAATGAGGAAATGATGGAAAGAGAGAAAGAGGAAATGAAGGAATTAGAGAAAGACAGAATGAGAGAAAGAGAGAATGAGAGAAAGAGGAAATGAGGGAAGGAGAGAATGAGAGAAAGAGAAAAAGGGAGAATGAGGGAAAGAGAGAAAGAGAAAATGAAGGAAAGAGAGAAAGAGAAAATGAGGGAATGAGATAACGAGAGAAAGAGGAAATTAGGTAATGAGAGAAAGAAGAGAAAGAGGAAATGAGGGAATGAAAGCACGGGAGAATGAGAGAAAAAGAGAAAGGGGAAATGAGGGAATGAGAGAAAGAGAGAAACAGGAAATGAGAGATTGAGAGATTGAGAGACAGAGAGAATGAGAGAAAGAGGAAATGAGGGAAAGAGAGAACCAGAGAAAGAGAGAATGAGAGAAAGAGGAAATGAGAGAATGAGAGAATGAGAGAAAGAGAGAAAGGGAGAAAGAGGAAATGATGAAATGAGGGAATAAGAGAATGAGAGAAAGAGGAAATGAGGGAAAGAAAGAAAGAGAGAAAATGAGAAAGAGAGAAAGAGGAAATGAGGGAATTCGGAAAAGAGAGAAGGAAATGAGAGAATGAGAGAAAGAGAGAATGAGAGAAAGAGGAAATGAGAGAATGAGAGAAAGAGAGAAAGAGGAAATGAAGGAATTAGAGAAAGACAGAATGAGAGAAAAAGAAAAAGAGAGAAAGAGAGAACGAGAGAAAGAGGAAATGAGGGAAGGAGAGAATGAGAGAAAAAGAGAAAGGGGAAATGAAAAAATGAGAGAAAGAGAGACAGAGAAGAAGACGAAATGAGGGAATGAGTGAATGAAAGAAAGAGAAAAAGGGAGAATGAGGGAAAGAGAGAAAGAGAAAATGAAGGAAAGAGAGAAAGAGGAAATGAGAGAATGAGAGAAAGAGGAAATGAGGGAATGAAAACACGGGAGAATGAGAGAAAAAGAGAAAGGGGACATGAAAAAATGAGAGAAAGAGAGAAAGAGGAAATGAGAAAATGAGGGAAAGAGAGAAAGAGAGAAAGAGAGAATAAGAGAAAGAAAGAGAGAAAGAGGAAAAGAGAGAATGAGAGAAAGAGAGAATGAGAGAAAGAGGAATTGAGGGAATGAGAGAATGAGAGAAAGAGGAAATGAGGGTATGAAGGAATGAGAGAATGAGAGAAAGAGAGAATGAGAGACAGAGAAGAAGACGAAATGAGGGAATGAGTGAATGAAAGAAAGAGAAAAAGGGAGAATGAGGGAATGAGAGAAGGAGGAAATGAGGGAATGAGAGAAAGAGAGAAAGAGAAAATGAGGGAATGAGAGAATGACAGAATGAGGGAATGAGGAAATTAGGGAATTAGAGAAAGAAAGAATGAGAGAAAGAGAGAAAGAGGAAATGAGGGAATGAGAGAAAGAGATACAGAGAGAATGAGAGACAGAGAGAAAGAGGAAATTATGGAATGATAGAAAGAGAGAAAGAGAGGATGAGAAAATGAGAGAAAGAGAGAAAGAGAGGATGAGAGAATGAGAGAAAGAGGACATGATAGAATGAGAGAAAGAGAGAATGAGAGAAAGAGAGATAAAGAGAAAGAGAGAATGAGAGAAAGATAGAAAGAGGAAATTAGGGAATAAGGGAAAGAGAGAATGAAAGAAAGAGGAAATGAAGGAAAGAGAGAATGAGAGAAAGAGAGAAAGCAGAACTGAGGGAATGAGAGAAGGAGAGAACGAGGAAATGCTGGAATGAGCGAAAGACAGAAAAAGAGAATTAGAGAAAGAGGAAATGAGAGAATGAGAGAAAGAGAGAATGAGAGAAAGAGGAAATGAGAGAATGAGAGAAAGAGAGATTGAGAGAAGGAGAGAAAGAGAGAAAGAGGAAATGAAAAAAAGGATAGAAATAGAGAAAGAGAGAAAGAGCAAGAGAGAATGAGAGAAAGAGGAAATGAGATAATGAGAGAAAGAAAGAATGAGAGAAAGAGAGAAGAGGAAATGAGGGAATAAGAGAAGGAGAGAAAGAGGAAATGAGGGTATGAGGGAAAGAAAGAAAGAGAGAACGAGAGAAAATGGAAATGAGAGAATGAGCGAATGAGAGAAAGAGAGAAAGAGGAAATTAGTAAACGAGAGAAAGAGAGAAAAAGGAAATGATGGAATGATAGAAAGAGAGAATGAGAGAAAGAGAGAATGAGAAAATGATAGAAAGAGAGAAAGAGGAGATGAGAGATTGAGAGAAAGAGAAAGTGGAAATGAGAGAATGAGAGAAAGAGAGAATGAGGGAATGAGAGAATGAGAGAAAGAGAGAATGGGAGAAAGAGAGAAAGGGAAAAGGGGGAAATAAGGGAATTAGAGAAAGAGGAAATGAGGGAATAAGAAAAAGAGAGAAAGAGTAAATGAGAGAATTAGAGAAAGAGATAAAAAAGAATTGAGGAAATTAGGGAATGAGAGAAAGAGGAAATGAAAAAAAGAGAGAACGAGAAAAAGAGAGAAAGAGGGAATGAGAGAATGAGAGAAAGAGAAAAAGGAAACGAGGGAACGAGAGAAAGAGAGAACGAGAGAAAGAGAAAGAAAAAGAGAGAAAGAGAGAAAATGAGGGAATGAAAGAAAGAGGAAATGAGGGAGTGAGAGAAATAGAGAAAGAGAGAATGAGATAAAGAGGAAATGAGAGAATGAGAGAAAGAGGAAATTAGGGAATGAGAAAATGAGAGAAAGAGGAAATGAGAGCATTAGAGAAAGTGAGAATGAGAGAAAGAGAGAAAAGGAAACGAGGAAATGAGTGAATAGGAGAATGAGAGAGAGGAAATGAGGGAATGAGGGAAAGAAAGAAAAACAAATAGAGAAAGGGAGAAAGAGGAAATGAGGCTAATGAGAGAAAGAGATAAACAGGAAATGAGAGATTGAGAGATTGAGAGAAAGAGAGAATGAGAGAAAGAGGAAATGAGAGAATGAGAGAATGAGAGAAAGAGAGAATGAGATAAAGAGGAAATGAGAGAATGAGAGAAAGAGAGAATGAGAGAAAGAGGAAATGAGGGAAAGAAAGAAAGAAAGAGAGAATGAGAGAAAAAGAGAAAGAGGAAATGAGAGAATGAGAGAAAGAGGAAATTAGGGAATGAGAAAATGAGAGAAACAGAGAAAGAGGAAATGAGAGCATTAGAGAAAGTGAGAATGAGAGAAAAAGAGAAAAGTGAATGAGAAAATGAGTGAATAAGAGAATGAGAGAGAGGAAATGAGGGAATGAGGGAAAGAAAGAAAAAAAATTAGAGAAAGGGAGAAAGAGGAAATGAGGGAATTAGAGAAGGAGAGAAGGAGATGAGAGAAAGAGAGAATGAGAGAATGAGAGAAAGAGAGAAAGAGGAAATGAGAGAATGAGAGAAAGAGATAAAGAGGAAATGAGAGAATGAGAGAAAGAGAGAAAGAGGAAATGAAGGAATTAGAAAAAGAGAGAAAGAGAGAATGAGAGAAAGTGGAAATGAGGGAATGAGAGAATGAAAGAAAGAGGAAATGAGGGAATGAAGGAATGAGAGAAAGAGAGAATGAGAGGCAGAGAAGAAGACGAAATGAGTGAGTGAATGATTGAATGAAAGAAAGAGAAAAAGGGAGAATGAGGGAAAGAGATAAAGAGAAAATGAAGGAATGAGAGAAAGAGAGAAAGAGAAAATGAGGGAATGAGAGAAAGAAGAAATTAGGGAATGAGAGAAAGAAAGAAAGAGGAAATGAGGGAATGAGAGAATAAGAGAAAGAGGAAATGAGGGAATGAAAGCATGAGAGAATGAGATAAAAATAGAAAGAGGGAAAGGGGAAATGAAAAAAATGAGAGAGAGAAAGAGGAAATGAGGAAATGAGGGAAAGAGAGAAAGAGAGAAAGAGAGAATAAGAGAAAGAAAGAGAGAAAGAGGAAAAGAGAGAATGAGAGAAAGAGAGAATGAGAGAAAGAGGAATTGAGGGAATGAGAGAATGAGAGAAAGAGGAAATGAGGGAATGAAGGAATGAGAGAATGAGAGAAAGAGAGAATGAGAAAATGAGAGAAAGAGAGAAAGAGGGGATGAGAGAATGAGAGAAAGAGAGAAAGAGGACATGATAGAATGAGAGTAAGAGAGAATGAGAGAAAGAGAGAATGAGAGAAAGATAGAAAGAGGAAATTAGGGAATAAGGGAAAGAGAGAATGAAAGAAAGAGGAAATGAAGGAAAGAGAGAATGAGAGAAAGAGAGAAAGCAGAACTGAGGGAATGAGAGAAGGAGAGAACGAGGAAATGCTGGAATGAGGGAAAGACAGAAAAAGAGAATTAGAGAAAGAGGAAATGAGAGAATGAGAGAAAGAGAGAATGAGAGAAAGAGGAAATGAGAGAATGAGAGAAAGAGAGAAAGAGGAAATGAGAGAATGAGAGAAAGAGAGAAAGAGGAAATGAAGGAATTAGAAAAAGAGAGAAAGAGAGAATGAGAGAGAGAGGAAATGAGGGAATGAGAGAATGAAGGAAATGAGGGAATGAAGGAATGAGAGAATGAGAGAAAGAGAAAATGAGAGACAGAGAAGAAGACGAAATGAGTGAATGAGTGAATGAAAGAAAAGGAGGGAAAGAGAGAAAAAGGAAATGAAGGAATGAGAGAAAGAGAGAAAGAGAAAATGAGGGAATGAGGGAATGAGAGAATGAGGGAATGAGAGAATTAGAGATAGAAGAATTAGGGAATGAGAGAAAGAAAGAAAGAGGAAATGAGGGAATGAAAGCATGAGAGAATGAGACAAAAAGAGAAAGAGGGAAAGGGGAAATGAAAAAAATGAGAGAAAGAGAGAAAGAGGAAATGAGGGAAAGAGAGAAAGAGAGAAAGAGGAATTGAGGGAATGAGAGAATGAGAGAAAGAGGAAATGAGGGAATGAAGGAATGAGAGAATGAGAGAAAGAGAGAATGAGAGACAGAGAAGAAGACGAAATGAGGGAATGAGTGAATGAAAGAAAGAGAAAAAGGGAGAATGAGGGAAAGAGAGAAGGAGGAAATGAGAGAATGAGAGAAAGAGGAAATGAGGGAATGAAAGCACGGGAGAATGAGAGAAAAAGAGAAAGGGGAACTGAAAAAATGAGAGAAAGAGAGAAAGAGGAAATGAGAAAATGAGGGAAAGAGAGAAAGAGAGAAAGAGAGAATAAGAGAAAGAAAGAGAGAAAGAGGAAAAGAGAGAATGAGAGAAAGAGAGAATGAGAGAAAGAGGAATTGAGGGAATGAGAGAATGAGATAAAGAGGAAATGAGGGAATGAAGGAATGAGAGAATGAGAGAAAGAGAGAATGAGAGACAGAGAAGAAGACGAAATGAGGGAAGGAGTGGATGAAAGAAAGAGAAAAAGGGAGAATGAGGGAAAGAGAGAAGGAGGAAATGAGGGAATGAGAGAAAGAGAGAAAGAGAAAATGAGGGAATGAGAGAATGACAGAATGAGGGAATGAGGAAATTAGGGAATGAGAGAAAGAGAGAATGAGAGAAAGAGAGAAAGAGGAAATGAGGGAATGAGAGAAAGAGATACAGAGGGAATGAGAGACAGAGAGAAAGAAGAAATGATGGAATGATAGAAAGAGAGGATGAGAAAATGAGAGAAAGAGAGAAAGAGGGGGTGAGAGAATGAGAGAAAGAGAGAAAGAGGACATGATAGAATGAGAGAAAGAGAGAATGAGAGAAAGAGAGAATGAGAGAAAGATAGAAAGAGGAAATTAGGGAATAAGGGAAAGAGAGAATGAAAGAAAGAGGAAATGAAGGAAAGAGAGAATGAGAGAAAGAGAGAAAGCAGAACTGAGGGAATGAGAGAAGGAGAGAACGAGGAAATGCTGGAATGAGGGAAAGACAGAAAAAGAGAATTAGAGAAAGAGGAAATGAGAGAATGAGCGAAAGAGAGAATGAGAGAAAGAGGAAATGAGAGAATGAGAGAAAGAGAGATTGAGAGAAGGAGAGAAAGAGAGAAAGAGGAAATGAAAAAAAGGATAGAAATAGAGCAAGAGAGATTGAGAGAAAGAGGAAATGAGATAATGAGAGAAAGAAAGAATGAGAGAAAGAGAGAAGAGTAAATGAGGGGATAAGAGAAGGAGAGAAAGAGGAAATGAGGGTATGAGGTAAAGAAAGAAAGAGAGAATGAGAGAAAATGGAAATGAGAGAATGAGCGAATGAGAGAAAGAGAGAAAGAGGAAATTAGTAAACGAGAGAAAGAGAGAAAAAGGAAATGATGGAATGAGAGAAAGAGAGAATGAGAGAAAGAGAGAATGAGAAAATGATAGAAAGAGAGAAAGAGGAGATGAGAGATTGGGAGAAAGAGAAAGTGGAAATGAGAGAATGAGAGAAAGAGAGAATGAGAGAAAGAGAGAATGAAGGAATGAGAATGAGAGAAAGAGAGAAAGAGGAAATGAGGGAATGAGAGAATGAGAGAAAGAGATTAGGAGAGAAAGGAAAAAAGGGGAAATAAGGGAATTAGAGAAAGATGAAATGAGGGAATAAGAAAAAGAGAGAAAGAGTAAATGAGAGAATTAGAGAAAGAGATAAAAAAGAATTGAGGAGATAAGTGGCAGTCGGGCCTTCACTCATGGTTTGGCCGCTGTAACATCATCAAGATGTCCATATTACCGAAGTTCCTCTACCTTTTCCAGGCATTACCTGTGGCCATTCCTGCCATGTTTTTCCGCCAAGTGAACTCGCTTTTTTCGCGATTTATTTGGGGACACAGACGACCCAGGCTACGCAGACATATTATGACAATGCCTAAATGCCATGGAGGGGTGGCCGTCCCAGATGCTCGGAAATACTATCAGGCGGCC
>BLSH010297044.1:83676-97880 GCA_018402905.1 Glandirana rugosa
TCTTGTTCCCTTTACACTGCGGGGGACCCTGAAATCTACTCCAGACACATTCCAGTTGCGTGTTCTTTTCATCATCTCATTTGTTAAACGTCTATTATTTTCGGAGTATTCCTCCAACCTGTACTTTTGGTTATACTATGTCTTACAAGGCTTGTATTCTTATGTACCTGTACCATGTAACACCCCATTATTATTTATAAACGTGGATTTTAGAGCTGCGCAAAACGCGTCGAGATTTTAGATGCAAATATTTATATTTATTATTACCCCACCTAATTGGTACTTTTTCCTAGATATTCTGCATCCACTCCTGAGGAAGCGAGCCGAGCTCGCAAAACGCGTCGAGATTTTAGGTGCAAATATTTATTATTACCCCACAATGTACCATGTCCATGTATTCTTATGTTCGGAACATTCTGTATCATATTGGTTTTCATGTCCAACCTCCTTATGAGGCTTTTATTATCTGCAAATTGTTTACTCTACTACTTTTCTTGTGCGTTGACCTTACACAGACCTCATCTAAAGTCCCAGGGGGCGTCACATTTCCCTTGTTCTGCGTTGTTTAGGGATGGAGGTCTCTTATAAATAGAAGGCAGTTATTAGGCCACACCCCTCTTTTTCACAGTTCAGCCAATGGAAACCCTTCTTTGATTCTTCAGCCCAGTTGTGTCACACAGATGGTGACAGGGCCTCTTGACTTTCAAGCTGTGTGCAGACAGCATAAGGGAGTTTTTAACCACTTGCCGGCCGCCCGCCGCAGCGCGACGGCAGCGGCGATAACTAGCATTGTGAGCGCGCACGCCCACGGTCACTATTTTCCGGGGGGGGGCCAGGGAGCGGGTAGGGCTGATTCGAACACGATGCCCCCCCCCCCCACAGTGAGAGTACGGAGGACGGTGTATGTAAACTCGGATCTTCGTTCTCATAGAGGGGGAAGGGCTGTGATCATTCCCCTCCCCCAGCCAGCCCAGCCCCCCATACAGTTAGAACACACTGAGGGAACACCGTTAACCCCTTAGAGCGCCCCCTCCAGGTTAACCCCTTCCCTGCCAGTGACATTTACACAGTAATCAGTGTCTTTTTATAGCACTGATCGCTGTATAAAAGCCAATGGTCCCAAAAAAGTGTCAAAATGGTCCGACATATCTGCCACAATATCACAGTACCGCTAAAAATCGCAGATCGCCGCCATTACTAGTAAAAAAAAAAGAAAAAACCCCAGAAATTAATTTTCTTCATCCGTAAACGTGCCAACTTTTGCGCTAACCAATCAATAAACGCCGATTGCGATTTTTTTTAACCAAAAATATGAGGAAGAATATAAAATTGGCCAAAACCGATGGAAAAAAATGTTTTTTTTTATATTTTTTTTGGATTTGTATTTTAGCAAAAAGTAAGAAAAATTATTTTGTTTCTTTTTGCAAAATTGTCGCTCTTTTTTTGTTTATAGCGGCGATCAGAAATGACGCAGAGGGGATGAAATACCACCAAAAGAAAGCTCTATTTGTGGGGAAAAAAGGACGCCAATCACGTTTGGGCACAACGTCGCACAACCGCGCAATTGTCAGTTAAAGCGACGCAGCGCCGAATCACAAAAAGTGCTCTGGTCCTACAGTGGGAAATCCTTCCGGGGCTGAAGTGGTTAAAAAATGTTTTTGTTTTTGTAAAAAAAAATCCCGCCAAAATATACTGACCATGACCTTTGACCCTAACGTCAACCCTGGCACTGACGTAGAGCGAACCTTCATCTAGGGCCCAGGGCTAGGCATTTATTCTTTATTTTTTTCCTTTTATGTTTTATTATTGTTTTATTTATTTTTTCCACATCCCTCTCTGTAAGCAGAGAGATACATTGTATCTTTCCTCTCCATTCACAGAGAGAGTAATACAAGGGTGGGCTCCATAGTGGCTGATCACTGTGATAGCCAATCAGAGGCTATCACAGCAATCTGGTGACCGGAATCGGGAGTTCCGGGTCTCAACCGTTAGTACGGGATCTGGGACTGGCGGTGAGACCCCGGTCCCTGTGCTGGGAGCGCGTTGTGTGGCGTAGACGCGTGCATGACAAAAAAAAATGTTTTGTTTTGATTCGAGTTATTCGAATCTAGTTATTTTGTTTAGTTAAATTCGTTCAATTCGTATTCAGAATTCGTATTTGGAATTTTTGAATTTTCTTTTTTCGATTCAAATCGATAAATTTTTGAATCGGTCGAAAGAGAAATGTTATATATATATTTTTTTTCGATTCGAATGCAGCAAAGTAAACAAACAAAAGAAAATCTTCATCAAATGATTACAATGGCTCTTTAACCTCTTCAGCCCCGGAAGGATTTCCCAGTTTAGGACCAGAGCACTTTTTTGCGATTCGGCACTGCGTCGCTTTAACTGACAATTGCGCGGTCATGCAACGTTGTACCCAAACGAAATTGGCGTTCTTTATTTTCCACAAATAGAGCTTTCTTTTGGTGGTATTTGATCCCCTCTGCGTCATTTCTGATCGCCGCTATAAACAAAAGAAGAGCGACAATTTTGCAAAAAAAAAACCAAATTTCTTACTTGTTGCTAAAATACAAATCCAAAAAAAAAATATAGAAAAACATTTTTTTCATTGGTTTTGGCGATTTATATTCTTTCTAATAATTTTGGTAAAAAAAGATCACAATCGGCGTTTATTGATTGGTTTGCGCAAAAGTTGCCGCGTTTACGAATGATGAGAATTCATTTCTGGGGTTTTTATTTTTTTATTTATTACTAGTAATGGCGGCGATCTGCGATTTTTGGCGGTACTGCGATATTGCGGCGGACATGTCGGACCATTTTGACACTCTTTTTGGACCATTGGCATTTATACAGCGATCAGTGCTATAAAAATGCACTGATTACTGTGTAAATGTCATTGGCAGTGAAGGGGTTAACCTGCAGGGGGCGCTCTAAGGGTTAACTGTGTTCCCTGGGCGTTCTAACTGTGTGGGGGCTGGCAGGGGGAGGGGAGTGATCACGGCTTCCATATACAAGGATCCTATGATCACAGCCCTTCCCCCTCTATGAGAACAGAGATCCATGTTTACATACACCGACCTCCGTTCTCTCACTGCGGGGGGGGGGGCATCGCAGGTAGCTGGCGGCGATCGAGTCCCCCCTACCCGCTCCCTGGCCCCCCCCTGGGACACAGTGAGCGTGGGAGCGCGCCTCCGGCGGCATGCGCGTGCTCACAGCACTAGTTATCGTATGGCGGCGGTTTGCGATAACGAGCCACTCTGGCGCCGTCAGACTGCGGTCAGCAAGTGGTTAAATCCCCTTTGGCTTAACAAAAACAGCGTTCTTTCCAAATGGTCCTCTGATGACTCCACACAGTCTTTGATTTCAGAAATATGTTTGCAGTTCAAATTCGATTGGAATGCGATGTGAAATTCGATTCGAATTTCAATTTGAATTTCGGAAAATTCGGACGAATTTAGTTTCGTTATTCGGTAAACTTTGTTTATACTGTAGTTCAGAAATTCGGATATATCCAAATCTCTAAATAATGAAAAACGAGTCAGAATATTAATTCGGAACGAAACGAACCGCACACGTCTAACGCGGCGCACTCCCAGCACAAAGGTAGATTCGCATATATGCAGCCCCACAGAAAAAAAAGCCCAGTCCAGTGAGGCTTCATATAAGTGTACAGTCAGCGTGAAGGGGTTAATATGATTTGCGTGGCAATTTTATACGCGAAATAATTTTTTTTGTAACAAAAGTGAATGTCCCCTTTAACCACTTCCACACCGCGCGCAGTATATTTACTGCGGCAGTGTGGCGCTGTCTCGCGAATCGCGGCGATTCACGGACACGCAGCTAGGGGATGAGATTGCACCAGCGGCAGCGCGCTTTCATGCCCGCCGTGCTCTGGAGGAGTGTGCCTGCGGCTCGGGCGGACCTGATGCCCGCCGGCGAGCCACGATGAGCTGCCAGTGGGAAAGAACTGGGAACCGCCGATGTAAACACGGCGGTTCCCCATTCTGACAGGCGGCATGTAAGAGATCTACTGATCGCTGTCACTCGCATCAGTTAGATCTCTGGTGCCCCCTGGCAGCCCAGCCCCCTCACAGTTAGAACACGCCCCCTGTCACTGACAGCCCTGCCCCCTCACAGTTAGAACACGCCTAGGGTACACAGTTACCCCCTAGAATCAGGGGTAGGCAACCAGTAGCCCTCCAGCTGTTGTGGAACTACATTTCCCATGAGGCATTGCAAGGCTGGTAGTTACAATTACTCCCAGAGGCATGATGGGACTTGTAGTTCTGCAACAGCTGGAGGGCCACAGGTTGCCTACCCCTCCCCCAGATCTCCCCCTGCAGGTTAACCCCTTCCCTGCCAATGACATTTATACAGCAATCAGTGGACATTTACATTTCTGATCGCTGTATAAATGTCATTGCTCCCAAAAAGTGTAAAAAATGTCCGACATGTCCGCCGCAATATCGCAGTCCCGATAAAAATCGCAGATCGCCGCCATTACTAGTAAAAAAAAAAAATTATAAAAATGCTGTAAATTAATTCTCATGGTTTGTAAACGTGGCAACTTTTGCGCAAACCAATCAATAAACGCTGATTGCGTTTTTTCTTACCAAAAATATGAAGAATAGATTTCGGCCAAAACTGATGAATAAATTTGTTTTTTTATATTTTTTATGGATTTGTATTTTAGCAAAAAGTAAGAAATATTGGGAGTTTTTTTTTTTGCAAAATTGTTGCTCTTTTTTTGTTTATAGCGGCGATCAGAAATGACGCAGAGGGGATCAAATACCACCAAAAGAAAGCTCTGTTTGTGGGGAAAAAAGGACGCAAATTTCAAAGTCGCACGACCACGCAATTGTCAGTTAAAGCGACGCAGTGCCGAATCGCAAAAAGTGCTCTGGTCCTACAGTGGGAAATCCTTCCGGGGGTGAAGGGGTTAAAGCAGATTGCAGGCTGGGCTGGTAGCTGTGGATATCGATGTGCAGGACACAGACTGGCAGACGTCTTTCCTGCAGATCCCAGAATTTGAATCGTTTTATTGGATTTGCCAACATCTCCATTTATAGGCTGCAAGTTTTTAGTTCTCTCTCTTTTCTTCCACTGATCTGCAAAGAAATGAAATTCATTCTCTCTACAATGCAGAGTAAAGGAGGGGAGATGAGCGCACATCAGACGTGTTACTAGGGAGCAGAAATGGTGCAAACGCCCATAGCAACTGCATAGCAATCACCGTCCTCCATTGTTGTGGTGGATGAACGACATTTTAGAGGATCGATTGTTCTTATGCTTTATTCTCATTGTGATTATGAGAATCATCCAATGATATTTTGTATCAGAGAATCATCCAATGATATTTTGTATCAGAGAATCATCCAATGATATTTTGTATCACAGAATCATCCAATGATATTTTATATCAGAGAATCATCCAATGATATTTTGTATCAGAGAATCATCCAATGATATTTTGTATCACAGAATCATCCAATGATATTTTGTATCAGAGAATCATCCAATGATATTTTATATGGGAGAATCATCCAATGATATTTTGTATCAGAGAATCATCCAATGATATTTTGTATGGGAGAATCATCCAATGATATTTTGTATCAGAGAATCATCCAATGATATTTTGTATCAGAGAATCATCCAATGATATTTTGTATCAGAGAATCATCCAATGATATTTTATATCACAGAATCATCCAATGATATTTTATATCAGAGAATCATCCAATGATAATTTATATCAGAGAATCATCCAATGATATTTTGTATCAGAGAATCATCCAATGATATTTTGTATCAGAGAATCATCCAATGATATTTTATATCAGAGAATCATCCAATGATATTTTGTATCACAGAATCATCCAATGATAATTTACATCAGAGAATCATCCAATGATATTTTGTATTAGAGAATCATCCAATGATATTTTGTATCACAGAATCATCCAATGATAATTTATATCAGAGAATCATCCAATGATATTTTATATCAGAGAATCAGCCAATGATAATTTATATCAGAGAATCATCCAATGATATTTTGTATCAGAGAATCATCCAATGATATTTTGTATTAGAGAATCATCCAATGATATTTTGTATCGGAGAATCATCCAATGATATTTTATATCAGAGAATCATCCAATGATATTTTGTATCAGAGAATCATCCAATGATATTTTATATCAGAGAATCATCCAATGATATTTTGTATTAGAGAATCATCCAATGATATTTTATATTAGAGAATCATCCAATGATATTTTGCATTAGAGAATCATCCAATGATATTTTGTATCAGAGAATCATCCAATGATATTTTGTATTAGAGAATCATCCAATGATATTTTGTATCGGAGAATCATCCAATGATATTTTGTATTAGAGAATCATCCAATGATATTTTGTATCGGAGAATCATCCAATGATATTTTGTATCAGAGAATCGTCCAATGATATTTTATATCAGAGAATCATCCAATGATATTTTGTATCACAGAATCATCCAATGATAATTTATATCAGAGAATCATCCAATGATATTTTGTATTAGAGAATCATCCAATGATATTTTGTATCAGAGAATCATCCAATGATATTTTATATCAGAGAATCATCCAATGATATTTTGTATCACAGAATCATCCAATGATATTTTATATCAGAGAATCATCCAATGATATTTTATATCAGAGAATCATCCAATGATATTTTATATGGGAGAATCATCCAATGATATTTTATATCAGAGAATCATCCAATGATATTTTGTATCACAGAATCATCCAATGATATTTTATATCAGAGAATCATCCAATGATATTTTGTATCAGAGAATCATCCAATGATATTTTATATCAGAGAATCATCCAATGATAATTTGTATCAGAGAATCATCCAATGATATTTTATATCAGAGAATCATCCAATGATATTTTGTATTAGAGAATCATCCAATGATATTTTGTATCACAGAATCATCCAATGATATTTTGTATCAGAGAATCATCCAATGATAATTTGAATGGGAGAACTCTGAAGTACTTATTGTAATGCTTTGCTGAAGAATGAAAGCAATGAGGACACAGCCCACGATTTCCTGGTAATCTCTATAATATAATATATTTGAATGCTTGATTATATTGTGAACATTATCCTGGAGGGGTATTTTCATGATTGACCCCCGATGTGATTTGTATTGGTATTGCATATTTAGAGATATCTTTGTAATCGGTTTTATTGTCTTTGGATATAAAATATATTTTATTTCTTGCTATAATAAAAGGTACATTTGGAATTTGCAGTATTGTCACTGGATTATGGCTCTTCTGCTGTGTGAGGATCAGATGATCAGCAGTAGGGAGCAGGTTGATCAGCAGTAGGGGGCAGGCTGATAACCAGAAGGGTGCAGGCCGATAACCAGTAGGGGGCAGGCTGATGAATAGTGGGGAGCAGGCTGATAACCAGTAGGGAGCAGGCTGATCAGTAGTAGAGGGAAGGTTGATTAGCAGTAGAGGGAAGGTTGATCAGCAGTAGAGGGAAGGTTGATTAGCAGTAGAGGGAAGGTTGATCAGCAGTAGAGGGAAGGTTGATCAGCAGTAGAGGGAAGGTTGATCAGCAGTAGAGGGCAGGTTGATCAGCAGTAGAGGGCAGGTTGATCAGCAGTAGAGGGCAGGTTGATCAGCAGTAGAGGGAAGGTTGATCAGCAGTAGAGGGAAGGTTGATCAGCAGTAGAGGGAAGGTTGATCAGCAGTAGAGGGCAGGTTGATCAGCAGTAGAGGGAAGGTTGATCAGCAGTAGAGGGAAGGTTGATCAGCAGTAGAGGGCAGGTTGATCAGCAGTAGAGGGAAGGTTGATTAGCAGTAGAGGGCAGGTTGATCAGCAGTAGAGGGAAGGTTGATCGGCAGTAGAGGGAAGGTTGATCAGCAGTAGAGGGAAGGTTGATCGGCAGTAGAGGGCAGGTTGATCGGCAGTAGAGGGAAGGTTGATCGGCAGTAGAGGGAAGGTTGATCGGCAGTAGAGGGAAGGTTGGTCGGCAGTAGAGGGAAGGTTGATCAGCAGTAGAGGGAAGGTTGATTAGCAGTAGAGGGAAGGTTGATCAGCAGTAGAGGGAAGGTTGGTCGGCAGTAGGGGGAAGGTTGGTCGGCAGTAGAGGGAAAGTTGATTAGCAGTAGAGGGAAGGTTGATCAGCAGTAGAGGGAAGGTTGATCAGCAGTAGAGGGAAGGTTGATCAGCAGTAGAGGGCAGGTTGATCAGCAGTAGAGGGCAGGTTGATCAGCAGTAGAGGGAAGGTTGATCAGCAGTAGAGGGAAGGTTGATCAGCAGTAGAGGGAAGGTTGGTCAGCAGTAGAGGGCAGGTTGATCAGCAGTAGAGGGAAGGTTGATCAGCAGTAGAGGGAAGGTTGATCAGCAGTAGAGGGAAGGTTGGTCAGCAGTAGAGGGCAGGTTGATCAGCAGTAGAGGGAAGGTTGATCAGCAGTAGAGGGAAGGTTGATCAGCAGTAGAGGGAAGGTTGATTAGCAGTAGAGGGAAGGTTGATCAGCAGTAGAGGGAAGGTTGGTCGGCAGTAGGGGGAAGGTTGGTCGGCAGTAGGGGGCAGATTGGCCAACATATTTCCTTTCTGTGCCAGTCACTAGATCTCCGCAGAATACTTTCCCTAATGACCCCGATGGCAGCCTTGAGGCTCCATGCCAGAACATAGGTGAGCCCAGCGCTGGGTATATTCCTGGTTCTATGGATAAAGAATGACAAATTATTGTTCACATCATGAGAAAGTTGTGTGGATGCTGGGCTGGGCCTCCAGGAAGGTTAGATTGGCGCAGATGAAAATCATGTGTTTTCCTGTGTCAGAGATTCTGCATTTTATGACTTTTGGAATGTCTGTTGCAAAATCTTTCTTACCCCGGCTACAAACGCTGTGAGAAATCAGGAATGCGCATGCTATCAATCATATTGGCACTGTAATTAAGGTGATGTGAAGAAGGATTGGTGTATTTCATTATGTAGGATGAGCTCATTGCTGAATGTTCTGCCCCGTATATTAAATAATGAGATGTGGATCTGCTGGCTCTTCCTAGACTATCCTAGGAAAGCCTTGCCGTCTCCTCCAACCACGCGGCCTTCTTGGGTTTCCAGTGATGTGTGCGCCTTTATGAGGGTCTCTGTAGTCAGTTAAACAGCCTACAATTAAGGGGGCGACGCTCTTGTACCATTTTACTTCAGCGTTTAAGTCATCAGGGTCCTAACAAAGAACAGATGGGCTCATATAAACTCCAACTTAACCTCTCGTGTGCTGGAGGCTCCAATGTATGAAGTTAATACTGAAGGCCAGAGTTCAGTGGGAAGCCCCCCCGTCACTGTTCTTGGGTTTCCCCCGAATTATTTTTGTGATATTCGATTCTGTTCACCTCAAGTAGAAGTGTGCTGATGTGTTCAGTCCAGGCTGACAGTAGAAAAAGGGAAAAAAGGGTGAACAAGACCCCAAGAGGACCCCAGCATTTCTCCACCGCCACACATAGGGTTGCCACCTCATCCCTTTAAACCTGAACACATATGAATTACACAGGTTGTTCTGTGGCAGATTAAGGTGGTAATTAAACTCACTTGGTGCCTCATCTGCATTAAATCAGCCTCAGAACAACCTGTGTAATTCATATGTGATCGGGTTTAAGGGGATGAGGTGGCAACCCTAGGCCCACACATGGAGCTGAACCCAAAAGGTGAAGAGCTTGGATCATGGAAATATATATGTGCCATACCTGTGGAAGCTAGGGTTGCCACCTCATCCCTTTTACACCGGTTCTGTGGCTGATTAAGGTGGCAATTAAATTCACTTGGCGCCTCATCTGCATTAAATTAGCCTCAGAACAACCTGTGTAATTCAGATGTGTTCAGGTTTAAAGGGATGAGGGGGCTGCCCTGCAGCTTACTGAACATATGGGGTCAGCACAGGACCTGCAAGACGGTTGAAATCACTTGCAATAAATCCCAACTACCCTGCTACAAGGCTCCTCTCACCAAGGGGTGGGCAGAAGGGACGGTTGCCCTGGGCGCAGCATGTACAGTATCTCACAAAAGTCAGTACACCCCTCACATTTGTGTAAATATTTTATTCTATCTTTTCATGTGACAACACTGAAGAGCTGACACTTTGCTACAATGTAAAGTAGTGAGTGTACAGCTTGTATAACAGTGTAAATTTGCTGTCCCCTCAAAATAACTCAACACACAGCCATTAATGTCTAAACCGCTGGCAACAACAGTGAGTACACCCCTAAGTGAAAATGTCCAAATTGGGCCCAAAGTGTCAATATTTTGCATGGCCACCATTATTTTCCCGCACTGCCTTAACCCTCTTGGGCATGGAGTTCACCAGAGCTTCACAGGTTGGCACTGGGCTCCTCTTCCCCTCCTCCATGGCGACATCACGGAGCTGGTGGATGTTAGAGACCTTGCGCTCCTCCACCTTCCGTTTGAGGAGCCCCACAGATGCTCAATAGGGTTTAGGTCTGGAGACGCTTGGCCAATTCATCACCTTTACCCACAGTTTCCATCACCTTTTACCCTCAGGCAGTGGTCGTCTTGGAGGTGTTTGGGGTCGTTATCATGTTGGAATACTGCCCTGCGGCCCAGTCTCTGAAGGGAGGGGAAGTTCTGCTTCAGTATGTCACAGTGCATGTTGGCATTCATGGTTCCCTCAGTGAGCTGTAGCTCCTCAGTACCGGCAGCACTCATGCAGCCCCAGACCATGACACTCCCACCACCATGCTTGACTGTAGGCAAGACACAGTTGTCTTTGTACTCCTCACCTGGTTGCCACCACACACGCTTGACACCATCTGAACCAAATAAGTTTATCTTGGTCTCATCAGACCACAGGGCGAGGTTCCAGTAATCCATGTGCTTAGTCTGCTTGTCTTCAGCAAACTGTTTGCAGGCTTTCTTGTGCATCATCTTTAGAAGAGGCCACCTCCATGCAGACCCAAGACCTGCTTTGTGTGCCACTCAGGCTCTATTGAAGGGGGTGCAAGTTCTATGACATCCACTGCTCGGAGTGCTGGTTTGGGAGGGAGCTCATCCCAGCTCCTGCCCACAATAATGTTACCAGTGTGAATGGGCCCTTAGGTTCAAGGCACTGTTGTCTCTGACTGATAGTCTCCTGAGATTAGGTGATGTTACTACTGTGCTGCACTGTGTTCTCCTTGCTGGAGGGTCTGACATGTGGAAGTAAAGCCCTGCCTCCACCAATATGAGACTGATCTTTCTTGTTGCCTGAGGAAGTGGCGCAGGACACACGTCATCTGACCTACCAGCCTAATGAAACGCGTCGCAGTTTGATGACGCCATCACGCCAGGACTTCCGCAGCTGAGTTCCAAGCCTCGCTCCCGCTTTCCTACCAGCCGGCTTTTCATCCAGGTACGGCGCGGATGACGGAGGAGTGGACTCCAGCTCTTCACATTCCGGATCTCCTTATAGTGATAGCGATCTACACATCAGTTGATCAGCGGACATGCTCATTACTGCTCCATATTTGTGAGTGTTTTTATTCTGTTTTCCATTAAATACTTTTAGCATATTGCACTTAGAGGCGCCTTTTCCTTGTGTTTTGCCTCCACCAATATGGCCACCTCCGTGCAGACCCAAGACCTGCTTCATGTGCCGCTCAGTCCTATGACATCCACTGCGTGCTGGTTCTGGGGGGGGGGGGGGGATCTCCTGCAATGGTTCAGAGTGAAGAGAAAGTTTCCCTATAGTCTGAAAACTGACGCGTTTTGCTCTGCCACTCAGAGCTTAGTCATGACTAAGCTCTGAGGGGTGGAACGAAACGTGTTGAGGGTGTGGCCTGGCCGGAGTCCAGGCTAAGGTTGCCACACACACCCCAGGGATGTCATGAATGTGTGGCCATAGGGAGAATCTCTCTTCACACCTCCATGCAGAGACACAGTGCAGACCAAGACAAGAACAAGTCAGTAAGGGGGAACGCTCAACTGCATTGAGACCAGGGGTGGTAATACTGGCGACTAGTCACCTGGCTGCTTTATTTGGGCACAGCTTCCAGAGTTGAGTTCCTCTTTATAGTGGATGTAGATCTTCTACCCCTGCCTGGAGTTCATGAGCCAAGCAACCTCATAATTACACTTACCATGTGTACTAGCTTTATAAAAATAAGCAGAGGGTGCCGTACCAACATAGGACACGTCAGCATGGTGTCCTTACATGCAAGGCTGACTGTGCTGCTTAACATCTTAGTCCATGTCAGTCCATGGAAGGGAGGTAGGGCTATGTGGCAGGAGGACCAAATATCGTTAAGCCTTAATAATGGTGTGGCAAAGAAATACCAGAAGACAACGTGCAATGTGCAAGCTCTTCTATAAATGGAGTGTCGAGTTTTGATCATACGTAGAGTGAAAGGTCTTGCTGACCTACGCCCAGACCCTTGTGGCTTTCCCCAGATGCCCCTGCATGGACCAGCAGAATTTCGTACGGCTATGATTAGCTCCAGATGTGATTTCTTTCCAAGGCTGATGACAAAACAATATTTGTTCTTCTGGTTAGTTTTTCCATAGTTGGGGCTTTTTGCTACCACCCAACCCAAGCTGGCTAAATGTAAAACAGGCCTCTCTACAAATGACTGCTCACCATGGTTTTAGGGACCGCTCCTCTAATCTACATCAGCAATTCAATTCTGCATGTTCAAGTGGTCCCAGGCGTGATAGGGCAGTCTTACCTAGCAGATGTGACTTTAGAACATTGTTTCAGGTAGAGCAATAGTAGCAGGGCTTTTCTTCGGCTGGAACTTGGGGAACGCAGTCCCAGTATCTCCAGCACTGAATGTATCTAATGGCAAGGGGTGCTGGGGTGTGTTGGAGGGTCTATTGATGCTGGCTGCTAGGGGATCTGTTGTTTCTGGAGGGAATCTATTTCTGCTGGGGGTTCTATTGTAGCTTGGGGTCTCTGTTGTTGCTGCTGGTGGATATATTGTTACTGGAATGGATCTATTTTTGCTGGGGGTTCTGTTGTTGCTGGTGGTGGATCTGATGTTGCTGGGGGTTGATGTTGACACTTCCTGCTGGGGGATCTATTGTTGCTGAAGGGGATCTATTTTTGTGTAGGGGTCTATTGTTGCTTGGAGGTTCTCTTGTTGCTGGTGGGGGATCTATTGTTGCTGGGGGTCTATCTGTTGCTGTGAGAGATCTACTGTTGTGGTGGGAGTCTATTTTCGCTGACTGTCGGAAGGTTTATTGGTGCTGGCTGCTGGAAAATTTGCCGTTGCTGCCGGGGGTTTGTTGTTTCTGCAGCAAAACAATTGTTGCTTGGGGGATCTATTGTTGCTGGCTGCAGGGATCTATTTTTTTGCTTTTCTTGAAATCATTAAAGTGGTTGTCCAGTCTAAAGCTCAAAAATGTAAAGTAAGCAACTATAAAAACTGTATCTGCTGACTTTTAATAATAGGTCACTCACCTGCCCCAGGATCCAGCACTGTCCTCACCCAGCCGGTTTCTTCACCGGGCTTTGGCCCCCGACCCCGGCATACTAACTGTGGGCAGTTAGCTTTGACAGCTGGCGGCTTCACAGCCAGCTGCTCACTGTACATGCGCTAGCCAGGCTGCGCTATTTTGTTGGTCCCGCAGCTTTCCGGGACCTGTGACATGTCCCAGGAGGCTGCAGGGGAAGGAAGGGAGCCAAACTTCTGCTCGATCTGACCAGAAGTGAGGCAGAGGGTTCCTGTGAAAATCAGGTGCCTGCTCCCCACCAAAAAAAAAAAGATGTCCCAAATGTTAAGGAGGAGGGGGGAGGAGGAGAAGTAGAACTTCCCCTTTTGGGTGAAACTCCATACAAATTACTTAGCACCATAAAATTATACTTGGTTCTGTATTTTCTATAAGGGGCAACACTGGGAGATGGTTGGGGTGGAACCAAGGAACGATACCCGGAGGTGGGTGGGGATGGAACCAAGGGAAGATGCTCGGAGGTGGGTAGGGGGTGGAACCATAGGAGGATGCTCGGAAGTGGGTAGGGGGTGGAACCAAGGGACGATGCTCAGAGGTGGGTAGGGGGTGGAACCATAGGAGGATGCTCAGAAGTGGGTAGGGGGTGGAACCAAGGGAAGGTGCTTGGAGGTGGGTAGAGGATGGAACCAAGGGAAGGTGCTTGGAGGTGGGTAGGGGATGGAACCAAGGGA
>BLSH010297044.1:167908-184657 GCA_018402905.1 Glandirana rugosa
TAATTACCCGCGACCACACCGACGTAATTACCCGTGACCACTCCGACGTAATTACCCGTGACGACTCCGAAGTAATTACCCACGACCACTTCGACGTAATTACCCGTGACCACTCCGACGTAATTACCCGTGACCACACCGACGTAATTACCCGCGACCACACCGACGTAATTACACCAGTGCCCATTAATGCAGCCTCACCAGTGCCCATTAATGCAGCTTCACCAGCACCCATTAATGAAGCCTCAGCAGTGCCCATTAATGCAGCCTCACCAGTGCCCATTAATGCAGCCACACCAGCGCCCATTAATGCATCTGCACCAGTGCCCATTAATGCAGCCACACCAGTGCCCATTATTGCAGTCTCATCGGTGCCCATTAATGCAGCCACACCAGCGCCCATTAATGCAGCCACACCAGTGCCCATTAATGCAGCCTCACCAGTGCCCATTAATGCAGCTTCACCAGCACCCATTAATGAAGCCTCAGCAGTGCCCATTAATGCAGCCTCACCAGTGCCCATTATTGCAGCCTGATCAGTGGCCATTAATGCAGCCACACCAGTGCCCATTATTGCAGCCTCACCAGTGCCCATTAATGCAGCCTCACCAGTGCCTATTAATGCAGCCTGATCAGTGCCCATTCATGCAGCCACACCAGTGCCCATTAATGCAGCCTCACCAGTGCCCATTAATGCAGCTTCACCAGTGCCTGTTAATGCAGCCACTCCAGTACCCATTAATGCAGCCACACCAGTGCCCATTAATGCATCCTGATCAGTGTCCATTAATGCAGCCTCACCAATGCCCATTAATGCAGCCACACCAGTGCCCATTAATGCAGCCACACCAGTGCCCATGAATGCAGCCTGATCAGTGCCCATTAATGCAGCCTCACCAATGCCCATTACTGCAGCCACACCAGTGTCAATTAATGCAGTCACACCAGTGCCCATTAATGCAGCCTCACCAGTGCCCATCAGTGCAGCCACACCAGTGCCCATTAACATAGCCTGATCAGTGCCCATTAATTTTAGTCCCCACCCCCCCCTCCCCCAGTACCTGGTCTGGGCAGGTCTTCTACCTAGGTGATTCCTCTGGAGCTGGGAGCCTGGGGGTGAGGTGAGCGGGCAGAGACTCCCATACCTTTCCCAGCAATAAACAAATCCCCCGCTGACTGCTGTGCATCTGTTTAAAAAGAAATGTTCTCTGGGCACCCTGTTTAGAGCGGGGGCCGGGGAACAGAGCGCGGATTATTTCCTCACTTTCTGCTTTAGGCAGATTAATCCGCCACAGCCCTCCCGGCGGCTCCAGTGTAGTGCGCTGCGGCGGTTTAATCCGAAGCAGAAAGTGAGGAAATAATCCGTGCTCTGTTCCCCGGCCCCCCGCTCTCCACAGGGCATCCAGTGAATTTTTTTTATAAACAGCTGCACAGCGGGCAGCAGGGGATTAGTTTATTGCTGGGCAGGGTATGGGAGTCCCCGCCCACTCACCTCCGCTGTCACTAACCGGCCCACCGGGAATCTCCCGGTAGTCCCGATGGCCAGTACAGGCCTGCACCCCATGTTTCCCAATGAGTACCGTTCATATCTCTGCGACCTAAAGTCGTTCCTGCACTACTTTGGTCCGACTTTCATGTGACTCAAAGGCCATAGACTTCTATGTAAACTCTCAAAAGTCACACCTGCATGATATACATGCGACTTGTGTGCTACTTTGTAGAGCACAAACAATCACATTGGTCAAAGCCAAAGTCGCACCCATCGAAAGTCTCATCAAATCTTCACTGTTAAGTCACAATAGAAATCGCACGATTTTGAGGTCGCACAAATGTGAATGGACTCTTAGCGGCTCCTGGAAAGGGTCACATAGAATGTCAATATCTTGAACCGTAGTTTTTTCCCTCTTTAGATTTCACTAAGTCGCTCTGTTTCTTTTCGCAGGATCCTCAGCAACAATAAGATTACCGCCCTGAGGAACGGCTCTTTCTATGGACTTCAGGAATTGGAGAAGCTGTAAGTAAATGAAAGTTGATCAAAAGTTTAAACTCCGCTAAATTCATTCCGGGGGGCAAGAAAACAAAAGGTGTGCAAAGCCTTAGAGTTCCTTTTCTTTAGAAGAGTAGAAAAGCCTGCCCCCTGGCAGCATGCCACCCATGCTCTTGGTGTGTAAGCAGCGGCCTCTCTGCAGAAGCTGGACACATCCCCTGCTGAATTAGACCTCTCCAATCAGCAGGGAGCATGAGCACTGCTGATTGCAGAGCTATAGGTTGAGCTAAGCAGGGGGCGTGTCAGACATCTCAGAGATGTGTTTGTGTGTATGTACTCTCTCTCTCTCTCTATATATATATATATATAGATACAGCATCTCACAAAAGTAAGTACACCCCTCACATTTTTTGTAAATATTTTCTTCTATCTTTTCATGTGACAACACTGAAGAAATGACACTTTACTACAATGTAAAATAGTGAGTGTACAGCTTGTATAACAGTGTAAATTTGCTGTCCCCTCAAAATAACTCAACACACAGCCATTAATGTCTAAACCGCTGGCAACAAAAGTGAGTACACCCCTAAGTGACAATGTCCAAATTGGGCCCAATTAGTCATTTTCCCTCCCGGTGTCATGTGACTCATTAGTGTTACAAGGTCTCAGGTGTGAATGGGGAGCAGGTGTGTTAAATTTGGTGTTATCACTCTCACTCTCTCATACTGGTCACTGGAAGTTCAACATGGCACCTCATGGAAAAGAACTCTCTGAGGATCTGAAAAAAAAGAATTGTTGCTCTACATAAAGATGGCTTAGGCTATAAGAAGATTGCCAGGACCCTGAAACTGAGCTGCAGCACGGTGGCCAAGACCATACAGCGGTTTAACAGGAGAGGTTCCACTCAGAACAGCGCCTCACCATGGTCGACCAAAGAAGCCGAGGTCACGTGCTCAGCGTCATATCCAGAGGTTGTCTTTGGGAAATAGACGTATGAGTGCTGCCAGCATTGCTGCAGAGGTTGAGGGGGTGGGGGGTCAGCCTGTCAGTGCTCAGACCATACGCCGCACACTGCATCAAATTGGTCTGCCTGGCTGTCATCTTAGAAGGAAGCCTTTTATTAATGCTGCACCTCTCATCCAGATGTATCTGAGGCTGCTGGACCTAACATTTCTGGCCCCCACTTTCCTTTTCTGAGGCACAACGCCGGGGATTGGAGTGTGGGGCAGACACAGAGGGGTAGGAGCGGGAGGAAGAGGTGCAGATTGAGCCCTCTCTCCTCTCCCATCTGTGTGTGTGTTTTTAGGGGGGTATTAGTTCTGGCTTTGGGCAATGTGAAAGAGAGTATAACAGACACTCTCAGCTTAGACAACTGCAGCCAGCAACCCTCCCGAGAAGCCATAGTCCAGTATGAATAATGTGTCCGGGTTTCAGGCACTCTGAAACCTGGACGCATGATTATTTATTTATTTCAGGTACTTATATAGCGCCGTCAATTTACGCAGCGCTTTACATATACATTGTACATTCACATCAGTCCCTACCCTCAAGGAGCTTACAATCTAAGGTCCCTAACTCACATTCATACACATACTAGGGCCAATTTAGAGAGGATCCAACTAACCTACCAGCATGTCTTTGGAGTGTGGGAGGAAACCGGAGTACCCGGAGGAAATCCACGCAGGCACAGGGAGAACATGCAAACTCCAGGCAGGTAGTGTCGTGGTCGGGATTCGAACCAGCGACCCTTTTACTGCTAGGTGAAAGTGCTACCCACCAAACCCGAACTGTCCGTGTGAATCCCAGACAGGTGGCAACCCTATGTAACAGTGTCACGTGATTGGGAGCTGATCCCACCGATGAGAACTGTCTTTGAGAGCTTTGTCACTGTCCTAGGAAGACACAGAGAAGGCTCTACCGCCAACGGACGCATATCTGTGGTGTGTGGGCTTTAAAGTCCACATCTTTATTGCTGCACATATGCATTATGTGGGCGGCAAGAGGTTAAGGAAAGGGGTTGAGATCTGCTAAACGTAACACCAAAAAATAATTACCGACAAACCCTGCTTCATATGCCCATAAAAGAATTGTATGACACCGATGCTGGTACTGTTTCATGCCCAAGCATGGTGACAAACCCCAGACAGCTAAGAACTACAAAAAAAAAGAGCAGCAAATTGTAGGCAATGCTTACAAAAGGAAATATTAGGGAAGCGAGGAAAAAGGATTGAGCATGAAGAAGAGGACCTTCTGCTGGTCCTCCAACCACTATGGGAATAGTAATGAGATTTTGAAGTTCTCCGCCTACGGGAACCTCTCTGTGACTCTGACAGAATCCATTACAAATGATGGGAAAATCAGGGTAGACGTTAGGCCTTGAGAAAGTGCGAGTGCAGGGCTGGGCCATTCTCTGTTTTCCAAAGTATATAATTCCAAAGTGAACAAGTACGTCTACATCCTGGCTGGCCTCTACCACCATTTTTCCCAGAAGACTTGAAATAAGTTCTAAAATGCTGTTTACTTTTTATGAATATTGGTCGGACAAAAGTCTTCTTTTAACTCCGAGGGAAGAACACGCCAACACTGAGCCATTCACTGGCTCTGATGGAGGACCTGCAAAATATTAAACACCATTCCCTACACACAGAATTTGAAGTTCTCAGCCGGTGGGAACCTCTATGTGACAGAATCCATTACAAATGACGGGAAAATCAGGGTAGATGTTAGGCCTTCAGAAAGTGCGAGTACGGGGCTGGGCCATTTTGTGTTTTCCAAAGTATATAATACCAAGCAACGCAAAGAACTACAACCCATACGTCCACATCCCGGCTGGCCTAATTTCTACCAGCATTTTCCCAAAAGATTCGGAGGAAGTTCTAAAATCGCTCTTAGCGTTTTATGACTGGTGTATTGCAGCCACTCTCCTGGCTGTCTATGTGCAACTACCCATACCAACTTAACCCCCTTTATGAAAATAAGACACAACACCTCCACTGGAGTTAAATGGCCGCAACGGCCTTTTATTAATACACACAAAAATTGAACAATAAATCTTTTTAACTGTGCAACAACTTGGTACTTGTAAACTCCATGTATTTTGTAGGTGAGCATGGTCTTCCGGATTGGCTGTATCAAACGCCAGGTTCCATAACACGGCCCCCAGCCGCAATTACACCGACCCGGGGACAATAAGTTACCATCCGATACAGCCCCAAGACAATTTACGCCATACTGACGTCACATCTACTAGCAGGTACCCATACCCAAGATGGGCCCCACCAATAATTCTCCACCAACCATATTTATTACCATGCCCACCTTCAAAAACCTGCAACCCCTGCCACAAACTATAACACATATCAACCTACAGTGAGCACAATCATACTCCATCCAACCCACCAAGGCCAACAAGAGAAATCCCCACCACCAGTACCTGATAGTAAACTAACATTACCAGCTACCACTAGGGGAGGGAGGGCGGGAAATGCTTCCTCACTGGGTGCCTGCTCCAACTGACCTCATCCAGCCACCCCCTACTGACCAAACTCGAAACTTACCCCCACCTTGCCACACCTAGTTCCTCCCTGCCTGTCTTCAATCGTCAAAGACCCCTAAACTGCCTGACGACAGCCTGGACTGCACACACAGTCATGGAGGCCCTCCACTTAATGCTGCGCATAACTTTCCAGGCCTGTTCTTGAATATTGGTCTGACAAAAGTCTTCTTTTAACTCTTGCTCTGAGGGAAAGAACGCGCCAACACTGAGCCCTTCATTGAGTGTGTTGGAGGTCCTGCATGATGTTGTATGTTATTCTCTCCACACACAGAATTTGAAGTTCTCTGCCTGTGGGAACCTCTCTGTGACTCTGACAGAATCCATTACAAATAACGGAAAGATCAGGGTAGACGTTAGGCCTTGAGAAAGTGCGAGTACGGGGCTGGGCCATTCTCTGTTTTCCAAAGTATATAATACCAAAGTGAAAAACTAGAACAAGTCCGTCTACATCCTGGCTGGCCTCTGCCACCATTTTTCCCAGAAGACTTGAAATAAGTTCTAAAAACGCTGTTTACTTTTTATGAATATTGGTCGGATAAAAGTCTTCTTTTAACTCCGAGGGGAAGAACACGCCAACACTGACCCATTCACTGGCTCTGATGGAGGACCTGCAAAATATTAAACACCATTCCCTACACACACAGAATTTGAAGTTCTCAGCCGGTGAGAACCTCTATGTGACAGAATTCATCACAAATGACGGGAAAATCAGGGTAGATGTTAGGCCTTGAGAAAGTGCAAGTACGGGGCTGGGCCTTTTTGTGTTTTCCAAAGTATATAATACCAAGCAACGCAAAGAACTACAACCCATACGTCCACATCCCGGCTGGCCTAATTTCTACCAGCATTTTCCCAGAAGACTCGGAGGAAGTTCTAAAAACGCTGTTAACTTTTTATGGATATTGGTCTGACAAAAGTCTCCTTTTAACTCTTGCTCTGAGGGAAAGAACGTGCCAACACTGAGCCCTTCATTGAGTGTGTTGGAGGTCCTGCATGATGTTGTATGTTATTCTCTCCACACACAGAATTTGAAGTTCTCCGCCTATGGGAACCTCTCTGTGACTTTGACAGAATCCATAACAAATGACGGGAAAATCAGGGTAGACGTTAGGCCTTGAGAAAGCGCGAGTATGGCGCTGGGCCATTCTCTGTTTTCCAAAGTATATAATACCAAAGTGAAAAACTAGAACAAGTACGTCTACATCCTGGCTGGCCTCTACCACCATTTTTCCCAGAAGACTTGAAGTAAGTTCTAAAAACGCTGTTGACTTTTTATGAATATTGGTCAGACAAACGTCTTCTAACTCCGAGGGGAAGAACACGCCAACACTAAGCCATTCACTGGCTCTGATGGAGGACCTGCAAAATATTAAACACCATTCCCTACACACACAGAATTTGAAGTTCTCAGCCGGTGGGAACCTCTATGTGACAGAATTCATTACAAATGAAGGGAAGACCAGGGTAGGTGTTAGGCCTTCAGAAAGTGCGAGTACGGGGCTGGGCCATTTTGTGTTTTCCAAAGTATATAATTGCAAACAACGCAAAGAACTACAACCCATACGTCCACATCCCGGCTGGCCTAATTTCTACCAGCATTTTCCCAGAAGATTTGGAGGAAGTTCTAAAAAACGCTGTTAACTTTTTATGGATATTGGTCTGACAGAAGTCTTCTTTTAACTCTTGCTCTGAGGGAAAGAACGCGCCAACACTGAGCCCTTCACTGGGTGTATTGGAGGTCCTGCATGATGTTGTATGTTATTCTCTCCACACACAGAATTTGAAGTTCTCAGCCTGTGGGAACCTCTCTGTGACTCTGACAGAATCCATTACAAATGATGGAAAAGATCAGGGTAGACGTTAGGCCTTGAGAAAGTGCGAGTACGGGGCTGGGCCATTTTCCTGTTTTCCAAAGAAATAATTCCAAAGTGAAAAACTACAACTCATACATCTACTGTACATCCCGGCTGGCCTCTACCAGCATTTTCCCAGAAGTCTTGAAGTAAGTTCTAAAAACGCTGTTGACTTTTTATGAATATTGGTCGGACAAAAGTCTTCTTTTAACTCCGCGGGGAAAAACGCACCAACACTGAACTATTCATTGGCTCTGATGGAGGACCTGCACAATATTGTATGTTATTCTCTTCACACACAGCATTTGAAGTTCTCAGCCTGTGGAGACCTCTGTGACTCTGACAGAATCCTCTATTTTCCATGTTTTCCATGTTGAATCCATGTTTTCCAAAGTATATAATATCAAAGTGAAAAATTATAACCTGTATGCCTACATCTTGGCTGGTGTCACGGTTTAAACTGCGGACTTCTGTTTGTGAAATTCTTTACCTCGTTTTCTGCTAGATCTCTGACTCCATTTTGCATGTGCTGCTGGCTTCTCTGTTCACCTATGGACGTCACCTGCTCTACTGTGGTTTTATATCCTTTTCCCTTCTATTACTTCCCGGGTCATCTCCCTGTTTGCTTCCCTATATATACATGTGCTCAGTGCAGCACTATTTGCCTGAGCAACTTCACATTCTCTGAGCTTCAAGTCGCTTACTAGTGTCTCCTGTGCCTGCCTACCCAGTGTACCTACCCTGACTTTGTGCTTGTCTGCCACCTGCCCTGAACTCGGCTTGTGTCTTGGATTCCCTTCTGTCTCCTGCTGTTGTACTCTGCACTTTAGTGGTCTCCACATTCTCGGATGGGAGGACCTGGGGACCGTGACCTGATTCCAGCCTGCTGCAAGTCCAACCCCACTATGACAGGCCTTGGTGAAGAAGCAGGCTGGGGCTTAGACTCCGCGCCCTGGGGAACCTCAAGTTGGCAATCTATAAGGGCTCACTACCATTGAAACCTGACAGCTGGTGTCAATTCTACCAGCATTTCCCCAGAAGACTTGGAGGAAATTTTAAAACTACCATTGATTTTTTTTATGAACACTGGTCTTATTCAAGTCTGCTTTAAACTCCTGCTCGGAGAAGGAGAACACACTAACACTAAACCATTCATTGGCTCTGATGAGGACTTGCACAATATTGTGTGGCATACCTTCCACATACGGAATTGGAAGTTTTTTGCCTGTGGGAGCCTCTCTGTGACTGGCGGAATCCATTACAAATGTCGGGAAGATCAGGATAGACGTTAGGCCTTGAGAAAGTGTGTGTATGGGGCTAGGCCATTCTCTATTTTCCAAAGTCGTAATTCCAACAACGCGAAAAACTACCACCCGCATGTCTACATCCAGGCTGGCCTCATTTCTACCAATGTTTTCCCAGAAGACTCAGAGGAAGTTCTAAAAATGCCATTAACGTTTTATGATTATTGGTCTGACAAAGGTCTTCTTTTAACTTTGAAGGGAAGAATGCCCTAACACTCACCCATTCATTGGGTCTGATGGAGGGCCTACATGATACTGTATGCCATTCTCTCCACACACAGAATTTGAAGTTCTCCGCCTGTGGGAACCTCCATGTGACTCTCGACAGAATTCATTATTAATGATGGAAAAATCAGGGTGGACATTAGGCCTTGAGAAAGTCACGAGTACGGGGCTGGGCCATTTTCTGTTTTCCAAAATATATAAAAGCAAAATAGAAAAACTAGAACCCATACATCTATATCTTGGCTGGTGTCAATTCTACCAGCGTTTTCCTAGAAGACTTGGAGGAATTTTTAAAACTGCCATTGACTTTTTATGAATATTGGTCTGGCAAAAGTCTGTTTTTAACTCTTTCTCCTAGGAGGAGAACATGCCAACAGTGAGCCATTTATTGGCTCTGATGGAGGACCTGCATTGTATTGTATGCTTGCATGCCATTCCCTCCACATACAGAATTTGAAGTTCTCCACCTTTGGGAACCTCTATGTGACTTCTGACGCAATCCATTAGAAATGACGGGAAGATCGGGGTAGACATTAGGCCTTGAGAAAGTGCAAGGACTGATCTGGGCCATTTTCTGTTTTCCAAAGTATATAATTCCAAAAAATGCAAAAAAACTACAACCCATATGTCTACATCCCAGCTGGCCTCATTTCTACCAGCATTGAAGTGGTAGAACTTGAACTTGAAGCAAGCTCTAAAAACGCTGTTGACTTTTTATGAACATTGGTCTGACAGAAGTCTTCTTTTAACTCTGAGGGCAAGAATGTGAACACTGAACCATTCATTGGCTCCAATGAAGGACCTGTATGATATTGTAGGCTGTTCTCTTCACACATGGAATATGAAGTTCTCTGCCTGTGGAAACCTCTATGTGACTCCGACAGAATCCATTACAAATGACCGAAGATCTGGGTAGATGTTAGGCCTTGAGAAAGTGCAAGTAAGGGGCTGGGCCATTTTCTGTTTTCCAAAGTAATAACACCAAACAAAGTGAAAAACCAAAACCCATACATCTACATCTTGACTGGCATCAATTCTACCAGCGTTTTCCCAGAAGACTTGGAGGATGTTTTAAAACTGCCATTGACTTTTTATGAATATTGGTCTGACAAAAGTCTGGTTTTAACTCCGAGGGAAAGAACGCCCCAACACAAACCAAATTCCAAACAACGTGAAAAACTAGAACTTACACATCTACATCCTGAAGACTTGAAGTAAGCTCTAAAAACGCAGTTGACTTTTTAGAAATATTGATCTGACAAAAGTCTCCGAGGGGAAGAACGCCCTAACACTGACCCACCCATTGGCTCTGATGGAGAACCTGCCCGATATTGTACGCCATTCCCTCCACACACAGAATTTGAAGTTCTCCCCCTGTGGGGACGTCTTTGTGACTCTGACAGAATCCATAACAAATGACGAAAAGATCCGGGTAGATTTTAGGCCTTGAGAAAGATATTGGACCATTTTCTGTTTCCCAAAGTATATAATACCAAGCAAAATAAAAAATTAGAACCCATACATCTACATCTTGATTGGCATCAATTCTACCAGCGTTTTCCCAGAAGACTTGGAGGACTTTTTAAAACTGCCAACTTTTTTTTATGAATATTAGTCTGACAAAAGTCTTCTTTTAACTCTTGCTCAGAGGGGAAGAACGCGCCAACACTGAGCCATTCATTGGCTCTGATGGAGGACCTGCACGATATTGTGCGCCATTCTCTTCACACATGGAATATGAAGTTCTCTGCCTGTGGGAACGTCTTTGTGACTCTGACAGAATCCATAACAAATGACGGAAAGATCTGGGTAGATGTTAGGCCTTGAGAAAACGCGAGCTGGGCCATTTTCTGTTTCCCAGAGTAATAATAACAAACAAAGTGAAAAACTAGAACCCATACATCTACATCTTGATTGGCATCAATTCTACCAGCGTTTTCCCAGAAGACTTGGAGGACGTTTTAAAACTGCCATTGACTTTTTATGAATACTGGTCTGACAAAAGTCTGGTTTTAACTCAGAGGGGAAGAACGTCCTAACAAACCAAATCCCAAACAACGTGAAAAACTAGAACTTACACATCTACATCTCGAAGAGTTGAAGTAAGCTCTAAAAACGCAGTTGACTTTTTAGAAATATTGATCTGACAAAAGTCTAAGAGGGGAAGGACGCGCCAACACTGACCCATTGGCTCTGATTGAGGACCTGCCCGATATTGTACGCCATACCCTCCACACACAGAATTTGAGGTTCTCCGCCTGTGGGAACCTCTTTGTGACTCTGACAGAATCCATAAAAATGCTGGAAAGATCTGGGTAGATGTTAGGCCTTGAGAAAGATGTTGGACCATTTTCTGTTTCCCAAAGTATATAATACCAAAACACTACAACCCGTACGTCTACATCACAGCTGACCTCCTTTCTACCAGCAGATTCCCAGAAGGCTCGGAGGAAGTTATAAAAACGCTGTTAACTTTTTTATGAATATTAGTCTGACAAAAGTCTTCTTTTAACTCTTGCTCAGAGGGGAAGAACGCGCCAACACTGAGCCATTCATTGGCTCTGATGGAGGACCTGCGCGATATTGTGCGCGTTTCTCTCCACACACGGAATATGAAGTTCTCTGCCTGTGGGAACGTCTTTGTGACTCTGACAGGATCCATAACAAATGACGGAGAGATCTCGGTGGATGTTAGGCCTTGAGAAAACACGATTAAGGGGCTGGGCCATTTTCTGTTTCCCAAAGTAATAATACCAAACAAAGTGAAAAACTAGAACCCATACATCTACATCTTGACTGGCATCAATTCTACCAGCGTTTTCCCAGAAGACTTGGAGGACGTTTTAAAATTGCCATTGACTTTTTATGAATATTGGTCTGACAAAAGTCTGGTTTTAACTCCGAGGGGAAGAACGCCCCAACACAAACCAAATCCCAAACAACATGAAAAACTAGAACTTACACATCTACATCCCGAAGACTTGAAGTAAGCTCTAAAAACGCAGTTGACTTTTTAGAGATATTGATCTGACAAAAGTCTCCGAGGTGGAAAAACGCGCCAACACTGACCCATTGGCTCTGATGGAGGACCTGCCCGATATTGTACGCCATTCTCTCCACACACAGAATTTGAGGTTCTCCGCCTGTGGGAACGTCTTTGTGACTCTGATAGAATCCATAACAATTGATGGAAAGATCTGGGTAGATGTTAGGCCTTGAGAAAGATGTTGGACCATTTCTGTTTCCCAAAGTATATAATACCAAACAACGTAAAAACACTACAACCCATACATCTACATCACGGCTGGCCTCCTTTCTACCAGCGCTTTCCCAGAAGACTTGGAGGACGTTTTAAAATTGCCATTGGCTTTTTATGAATATTGGTCTGACAAAAGTCTGGTTTTAACTCCGAGGGGAAGAACGCCCTAACACAAACCAAATCCCAAACAACGTGAAAAACTAGAACTTACACATCTACATCCCATAGACTTGAAGTAATCTCTAAAAACGCAGTTGACTTTTTAGAAATATTGATCTTACAAAAGTCTCAGAGGGGGAAGAACGCGCCAACGCTGACCCATTGGCTCTGATGGAGGACCTGCACGATATTGTACGCCATTCCCTCCACAGTTCCCTCCAGTTTTGGTTGAGTTAGATGGACTTGTGACTTTTTTCAACCTGACTAACTATGTAACACACAGAATTTGAAGTTCTCCGCCTGTGGGAACCTCTTTGTGACTCTTATAGAATCCATAACAAATGATGGAAAGATCAGGGTAGATGTTAGGCCTTGAGAAAGATGTTGGACCATTTTCTGTTTCCCAAAGTATAAAATACCAAACAACGTAAAAACACTACAACCCATACGTCTACATCACGGCTGACCTCCTTTCTACCAGCAGATTCCCAGAAGGCTCGGAGGAAGTTATAAAAATGCTGTTAACTTTTTTTTATGAATATTAGTCTGACAAAAGTCTTCTTTTAACTCTTGCTCAGAGGGGAAGAACGCCCTAACACTGAACCATTCATTGGCTCTGATGGAGGACCTGCACGATATTGTGCGCCATTCTCTCCACACACGGAGTTAATTGTTGGGATCATCACTGAGTCCAGTGTGCTGCATGCTGGGCCTCCAAGAACAGAGCTCTCTTATCTGCCAGTAATAGGAATCTTTATAGCCAGGCCAGCTTGTAATGAGACGAAGATTTATGGCTGAGCTGCGGGTTAGATGGAGGTATGCAGAAATTGGGGAAAAGCAGAAGGCTTATTCTGTCCCTCAGACGTAGAGGGAGCCCAGTTATAGGTTCCAGCTGTGAGATCAGGGGGCGGCCGGATAATTTTGTTTGATGTATGAAGTGAAGTGTCTAAGGGGTAGCATGCCAACAGTCCTATGCTGGCGTAATCACACAGAGACTTATTGAGCTGCAAACTTTCCTGGTTGAAAAAATATACTTTTACTGGAAAAAAAAGTCAGCTTGTGTATCGCTGCCAAAGGCGCGGAATAGAAAACAGCAAACCTGAATCCTATTACACGGGAAAGGAGCATACGTGTTGGAGGAAGAGACACATGAAAAGAAGTTCAAGGTTTGGATTGCACAAGCTTTATAGGCAGGAACGAGCCAGGAAAGGCACAAATATGGAAACAAAGTCAAATATGGACTAAGACAAGAAATAAAGTACAGTTCTCCAAGTATTAAAGACATACCAGCGCTATTTAACTAACACCGACAATTTTGCGTAGCGGGAAAGTACCGCAAGTGTTTCGTTCGCAGTTTGGCCCCATTAAAGCGGAGCTACAGGAATTTTTTTTTTTAAAAGCACCTCCACCATTGTCGCAGCTTATTCCATGCAAATTGGCATAAGCTGCATATATAATCTTTTGTGTTCCTTGTAAATCCAATGCTGCTCACTGTCCCCTCTCGATCCTGTAAGCTCCCATCTTCAGTGTGGGCATTTGAAGCCCACACCGGCTTCCGGGATACGGTGCAACTGGCTACCCAGCATGCACCTCCCAATCTAGCACCTGCTCAGAATGAAGAAAGAGAGGCTCGGAGGATGCCCATTGACTCCTGGGATTGATGACCCATTCACTGTATTACTAAAAGTATTGGGACACCTGCCTTTACACGCACATGAACTTTAACGGCATCCCAAGTCTTAGTCCGTAGGGTTCAATATTGGGTTGGCCCACCCTTTGCAGCAATAACAGCTTCAACTCCTCTGGGAAGGCTGTCCACGAGGTTTAGGAGTGTCTATGGGAATGTTTGACCATTCTTACAGAGGTCAGGCACTGATGTTGGACAAGAAGGCCTGGCTCGCAGGTGTTCTATTGGGTTGAGGTCAGGACTCTGTGCAGGCCAGTCAAGTTCCTCCATCCCCAAACTCGCTCATCCATGTCTTTATGGACCTTGCTTTGTGCAGTGGTGGGCAGTCATGTTGGAACAGGAAGGGGCCATCCCCAAACTCTTCCCACAAAGTTGGGAGCATGAAATTGCCCAAAATGTCTTGATATGCTGACGCCCTAAGAGTTCCCTTCACTGGAACTAAGGGGCCAAGCCACCCGTTGGCTCCTGGGATATACACTATATTACCAAAAGTATTGGGACACTTGCTTTTACACGCACATGAACTTTAATGGCATCCCAGTCTTAGTCCGTAGGGTTCAATATTGACTTGGCCCCACCCTTTGCAGCTATAACAGCTTCATCTCGTCTGGGAAGGCCGTCCACAAGGTTTAGGAGTGTCTATGGGACAAAGGTGGTCCAAAGGTGTTCAATCAGGTTGAGGTCAGGAATCTGTGCAGGCCAGTCAAGTTCTTCCACACTATAAGCTCCCCTTCCACCAAATGGTTTGTATCAGTGCACAAAGCAAGGTCCATAAAGACATAAATGATAACCTGATAGAACACCTTTGGACCACCTTTGTCCCATAGACACTCCTAAACCTTGTGGACAGCTTTCCCAGAAGAGTTGAAGCTGTTATAGCTGCAAAGGGTGGGCCAACTCAATATTGAACCCTACGGACTAAGACTGGGATGTCATTAAAGAGGAAGTAAACCAAGATTGGGCTTACTTCCTCTACATTCCCCTGCAAAGTAGAAGCATAATGTGCTAGTATGCATCGCATAGTAGCCCATTATGTGCCACTTACCTGCAAACAAAGCTTGCGAAGTCCAGCGATGTCCCCTGTGCTGGCAGCGTCCATCTTCTGCCCCTCTTCCTTCCGGGGCCGCAATCTCCGGCTCTGTGACTGGCCGGAGTCGCGTGACATCACTCCCGCGCCTGCGCGCGTGAGCCGCCAGTCACGGCATGGTCACAGTGAAGAAACGGCACGGAGGCCGAAATGACGTCGGCACATCTCTTACACTGCATATCTCCTGAACCGTGCAGGTTTGGGAGATATGCAGGGCACCTACAGGTAAACCTTATTATAGGCTTACCTGTAACCACTTTAAAGTTCATGTGTATGTAAAGGCAGGCGTCCCAATACTTTTGGCAATATAGTGTCTGTCCCAGGAGCCAACGGGTGGGAGGATACAACGTACCTTCCTGCAGCAAGGTAATACGGAACAGCAGTGCTTCATGAAGCCTAAAGGTAATTGAACTTTGAAAAGAAAATTCCCATACATTGATGGCATAGCGGTGAGCAATGCCTGGGGCCAAAGTGAAAAAATAGGGTGGAACTCCGCTTTAACTTACATGGAGGAGTTTAACAGGTGGTGCTGCCTGTCATACTCTGCATGTAGTGCTAAAATTGCCGCAGTAACATGTAGGCATCACAGCGGCAAGATGTCCGCTTGTAGGTGGGTGGTTGGGTTGATTTGCGTATTTACTGCCTGCTGGCCACTTGCGTGGGAGGGGCCTAGAGGTTTTAGAAGGCGGAGCTTGTGGCAACGAACGGGTACCAGAATTATTTTTCACCAACTGTTACATTAAACTTGCATTAAAACAGAACTTCACTCCCGCTCAGTACCGGCTTTACCCCCCCACCAAGCTCCATCATTATAGCGCTGAGATGTGCTGAAGGGCTCCGCACGGCCATGTGGTTTCCCCTGCACATGCGCAAAGATGGCTAGAGTTTTTACCCAGCTCTTTTCAAAATAAAGGCATACAGTACAGTTGCAATGTATCTCAATACAGCAGGAATCAGAGCTTTCAATCTAAGAGATTGTATGGGCATTGGTGGGGCAATAGGGCAGAATCAGGAACAGCTGAAGGGTATGGCCTGCACGCTTCTATAAATGGGCAAATCAAATCTCTGGGCAACGACCACAGAAATTCACTATTGCACCAAAAATGATTGGCCCCCGAGCGGCCCTAATCAAAATCACCAGAAAAGGAAAGTCTGCCTTGCATGCGATCCTAATCCTAATATTACAAGTGTAGCCATGTGCTCCCTCAAGAGTGGCTGGTAGTTGTGGTCCACCTGCCCACCGCCCTCAATAACATGATTTCCACACCCGGAGTCACTGAACAGACCGGTTCTTTGTTTTGTTGTTTTATTTAGGGGTTTGAACTTGGATAGGGATTAGGGGTGACTGTGGGATGCCCAGTGATTGAACGTGGGACCTTCTATATACACCTCCGGTATAAACACTTCTTCTCCTCCAGCACTCTACTTGCTGACCTTTACTGTTCTCCTTTCCTCTCTCCAGCACTCTACTTGCTGACCTTTACTGTTCTCCTTTCCTCTCTCCAGCACTCTACTTGCTGAACTTTACTCTTCTCCTTTCCTCTCTCCAGCACTCTACTTGCTGACCTTTACTCTTCTCCTTTCCTCTCTCCAGCACTCTACTTGCTGACCTTTACTCTTCTCCTTTCCTCT
>BLSH010297044.1:195596-215360 GCA_018402905.1 Glandirana rugosa
TTGAACACTTTCCCAGGACGGTACCCTGGTAATATTTCCCGGGACACTGAACTCATTTCCCGGGGTCCTAGTCACCTTTCTCCCTTCCCGGAACCGGTCCCCAGTCCCCCCGGGAAGTATTAAAGAACGTGGCCCCGGGACTTCCAAGATCACTGCGGAGACTCTTTCCACCTCCATCAAATTACCACCGTTGGACGACATGTTCCACTGGGGACTGGGGGACACGGTTTCATCGGGAGTTACAACAACATCATAATGACGGTGAGTTCATTACCTATTCGCGAGTATCAGGTTTTCTGGAGGGCCAGACAAGGACACCTGATTCTTCTCTACACATCCTCCTCCTGCTCCCGGGTCATTGTCTGTTTACACTGAGCTCTGTGATCCGATTCTGCTGCTTGGACTGAAGCTCAACGTCATGAAGATTACAAACCGTTCTCCGCTTAGTCCACAGGAACAGACCGGGAGGTCTTTTGGACTATGAGCGCTTATCCATTACTTGAGTGGCAGTAATACTACAACAACATTGAGGGCTACTTTGGCACAGGGGGTCAGGGGTCACCTTGTACAGCAGGTTGCCACCATTAAACTACCTCCACCTTTCTCAGAGGCGTCACTAGAACCTTCAGGGCCCCGGTGCAAGAAATTATGAAGGGCCCCCCTGACCCCTGGCCAAGGCCCTTCCCTCTTTCCACTGATCCTGGGGCCCTTTACTCAAGTCACAGGGCCCTTTATAATGGTCCCATGGCAGGACCCTTTCACAAGTTCTGCCGCCGGCCCTCTTTCTGCCATCTTCGGGCCTCCCCATGGTGGTGAAATGCCAGGGCGCAAGTGTGACCTTTGCAATCCTGATAGTTCCCTCACCGGTGTCAGTTTTTATTTTTTGTCTTTTAAATTTTATTATTTTTACCGTTTCATTTTTTTTTTACAGTTTTATTTTTTATTCTTTTTTACCATTTTTTTTAGGAGCCCTCTTGGGGGGCATTGATGAGATATCAGGGGTCTAAACAAGCCTCAGCCCTCAGCCTCAGCTGCACAGAATGAATGGACAGGAATAGTTGAGTACCGAGCCTCCCAGTACAGCAGCTGGCAGGAGAGAGGAGGGGGGAAGACGGCAGTGCTGTGTGTGGGGGGGAGGGGGACCAGGGGAGCACACGGCCCCAGGAACAGCAGAAAAGTGAACTGGATAGGAGGGGCGGTGGGGGCAGCATATAGAGGAACCAATCTATTCCATTAGGAGGAATATGGAGGACATTGGTTCCTCTAAATGCCACCCCCTCCATCCCTCCTATCCAGGTGTACTCCCTAAATCACGGGGTCCGGTTTCAACTGCAACCCCTGTACTTACGCCCCTGACCTTTCTTATAAAGGCAGAGAGCAGATGTGGAGCTTGCATGGTCAAATGACATCGAGAGCTATATTGAGGTAGTATAGGTAGCAATAAGGCCACCCAAGAGAGTAGGGACTCCAATGATGGCTCAGAAGGGGATATCTTGGTCCTTCGTGTTGGGGGACTGAGCGTGGGGCTAACACGTCATTGTTGCAAAGCCTCACCTGAATTTTAATGGCAGTAGTACTATAGCAACTCTCAGGAACTTTTTTTGGATTGGAGGTCAGGGGTCACCTTGGGCAGCCAGTTGCCACCATCAAACTGGCTGTATGTTGTCTTATTCAGGTTGGGAGTCCCGAAGGAGCTGTATAGTAACAGTATGTCCCAGTGGTACCCTATTTTGGTATAGATGTATACAGCCTAATCGGGAATCTATGTCTGAATAAGACAAGATAGAGCTAGTTTGAAGGTCAACATGCTGTCCAAGGTGACCCTGACCTCCATCTCAAAAAGCTCCTGAGTGTTGCTATAGTACTACTGCCACTGGAATACTGTTACTGATTACTTGTTAGTTCCACGCAACATGAATGACCAGGATATCCCTCTGAGTTGTCGCTGGAGACCCTACTGCCTTGAGTGGCTTTATTGCTTTATTGCCCCACGGCTTGCATGGTCAAATGACTTTGAGAGCTATAATGTAGTAGCATAGACAGCAAGAAAGCCACACAAAACAATAGGGTCTCCAGCGATAACTCAGAGGGATATCCTGGTCCTTCATGTTGTGTGGAACTAACAAGTAATTGTCGCAAAGCCTAAACAGTATTCCAGTGGCAGTAGTACTATAGCAACACTCAGGAGCTTTTTGAGATGGAGGTCAGGGTCACCTTGGACAGCATGTTGACCTTCAAACTAGCTCTATCTTGTCTTATTCAAACCTAGATTCCTGATTAGGCTGTATACAGTAGCAGTATGTCCCAAAGGGTCTCCAACGATAACTCAGAGGAGAATACCTTCGTCCTTCATTTTTGGTACTGAGCTGGAAAACCTTAAACAGGGATTCGAACCCCTTTATATATTGTAGTCACTCCATACCCTCACTAGGTTCAGCACTGCTTGAAGTATGTGTGGAGGTGCAGCGTGGTGCTGGTAGTAAATACTGGGTGCAGTAAACTTGGAATTTGTATTGAATAGAATGCCAACGTTACAAACACCCCGGAGGGAGAGCGCCACAAGGGAAATAGCTCAGAGTTCAATGCAGTCAGAGGTGGCTGAGGAGAGACGTTCCAAAGGGAGAAGTTCGGCCTGGCCGGTCCGGTCCCAAGAGAGAGATTTCTCCTAGGAAGCAAGCCCTTAGCCTTTCCCTACTCATCAGGAACCTTTCCCTGCTGCTGAGTACTGTTAGGATGTGTCCCTTAAACACTGGCATCCCTAAAGCGGTAGTAAACCCGTTCCCAAAAAAACAAATAAAAAAAAATCCTGCAAGACAATGGCATAATATGTTAGTATGCATCGCATACTAACATATTATGAAATACCTTAGAACGAGGCCCCCGATGCCCGAGTCGGTCAGCGCTAAGGACGCTGACATGTTGGTCCTCTTCTTTCTCCCGGGTACGCGGCTCCGGCTCTGTGAGTGGCCGGAGCCGCGTGACGTCACTCCCGCGCATGCGCACGGGAACTCTTCTTTCCGGCAGCCAGCTCTGAGTTGCCGGACGCCTCGGCCGGATCATCAGAGCGCATGCGTCGTTAATGACAGCGGCTGCGTGGAGGGCAAATATCTCCTAAACAATGCAGGTTTAGGAGATATTATTTTTACCTACAGGTAAGCCTTATTATAGGCTTACCTGTAGGTAAAAACAGCTTTGGGGGTTTACTACCGCTTTAATGATAGAAAGGTAGGTACTATTAACTTGTTGTAAGTCAGGTTGTAGCATCCTTTCAATTACTCTCCCTAGGAAGTGGGGTATCTCTCCCTACACTAGCCACTTGCAACAACATGTGCCAAGACCCAGGGGCAGGAACTTAAATAGACCCTGCTGACCAAAGATGGCCACCAAGGGCCACAGCGCAGCCAACCTCCATTGACCCAGGAAACCACAGAGAAACCATGTTTCCCTTGGACTTCCTCTCCAGAATGTGGTACCATTCGGGTCAAGCGCCACCTACAGTGGAGAAAACAGGCTGCATCTGCCTACAAGTATGCACCATCTTTCCTTCTTCTCAAAGCCCATCGTGTGCTGTGAAGGGTTAGAACACTTGTTGAGTTCTTTCCTGTCTGTGCATCTGCTGGAAAGACGCACCCGCTCTATTTGTCCTTGTGTTTTGGATATACCTGTGTATATAGATATCTATACATTAATTAGTGTGGCTTCTTTGGCTTGTATGGCACCTTAAATAGGGTAGCAGGTGACCTGATAAGAAAAAAATGTTGGGGTCTCTCAAGAATGGGGAACCAATAGCTGCCTGAATACAGTGGTGCTGACAAAACAGTGACTATATCTGATTGGATGTCAGCCAGTGTTTGGCTGACCTTTAAATCAACTTTATACAGTCAGGTGGGGCTTGCAGGGCCACCTATGGATCAAATTTAGTATGATTTGAGGGGAGGGGCCAGTTTTTTCTCCATGGGGTTCTCCTAACATTCATACAAAGCCTACTATGACTTGGGGGTAACTCCATATCATTTTTTTAAACTATTCCTTCTCCTTTGCCTACTTGGCCATGGATTCCTGACCAAGTGGGTGGATGGATCCAATGATGTCACTGGTTGTTAAGGGCACTGCGGTGCCTTCACCTGCTGGCGTCCTTAACAACCATTGCCAGCGGGAAGCTGCCATTTGCAATAGCAGAATGAATACAATTGTTGTGCATGAAGTCGGTTTCAAGCTAAATTGTCTGGACAAAGTGTGGTGCAGACTTGTGTTTAGACCGAACCTTGAGCTCATCCCTAGCAGAAACCAAGTAAAGGTTAAGTTACCTGGTTTTGAATGTGCTTCTTAAGAAGGGTAATAAGCGTTTCAATATTATTATTATTATAGAGGATTTATATAGCGCCGACAGTTTGCGCAGCGCTTTACAATATGTAGGCAGACAGTACAGTTACAATACAATTCAATACAGGAGGAATCAGAGGGCCCTGCTCGTTAGAGCTTACAATCTAGGGGGGAGGGTCAAGTGATACGAAAGGGCAATAAATGTGGGGGATGAGCTGATTAAGAAAATAAAAGTGCAGTTGTTAGGTGGAGGCAGGAGAGGCTTCCCTGAAGAGAAAAGTTTTCAGGGATCGCCTGAAAGTGGAAGATTTGGGAACAGTCTAACAGATGGGGTACGGACTTCCATTGGATGGGAGAGGCTTGGGAGAAGTCTTGAAGGCGAGTATGAGAGGAGGTGATGAGAGCAGGAGGTCTTGGGAGGAGCAAAGAGGACGGTTAGGTTGGTATTTTGAGACTAGGCTGGTGATGTAGCTGGGGGCAGAGTTGTGGACGGCTTTGTAGCTCATTGTCAGTACTTTGAATTTAATTTGTTGGGCGAGTGGCAGCCAATGGAGGGATTGGCAGAGAGGGGTGGCAGACGCTAAACGGTTTGTATGGTGGATGAGTCTGGCAGCGGCACTCATGATGGACTGAAGGGGGGAGGAGTCTATTTAAAGGTAGTCCAATGAGGAGGGAGTTGCAGTAGTCGAGGCGAGAGATGATCAGGGAGTGAATCAGGAGCTCTGTGGTTTCATTGGTTAGGAAGGGACGTATTTTAGAGATGTTGCGGAGGTTGAGACGGCAAGCTTTGGAAAGTGATTGGATGTGGGGCCAAAAGGAGAGTTCAGAATCCAGGAAAACACCAAGCACCCTGACATGTGGGCAGTGGCGTATCATCCATGGGTGCAGGGTGTTCACTGAACACGGGCCCTAAGGGGTGGGGGGGCCCAAAGGGGTGGGGGGGCCCACAGTGCTCTGACCAACACTACACGTAATGACGATCTGTCCCTGGTTGACATTGGGATTGGTAGGGATTATCGGTGCGGTGTGAGCTTGCACACGGGCCCACTAATTTCATGATACACCTCTGCACGTGAGGATGGGTGGATGGTTGTGCCATTGCTCTTGACAGAGGAGTCAGGGGAAAAGGCGCGTGGGGGGGATATTATGAGTTCGGTATGACAAGTTTCTTGGCAGTTGTCTTCACAGAGGTCACTTTTTTTCTTGGGTTTAGCTAAAGCAGTCTACTAATTACGCACTTTCTGAAGCCTCCATAGATCCCACTGTTTATACATCTTGTTTCATGCGCATCAGGCGAGCACTTAGCGTAGATCCATATATTACCAAATTAGTCCATGAAAAATGGAAGTAAGGAATTTTCTATGTCATAGGGTTACTGGGTGGAAGCATTTGCTTTAAGTGTTCAGGGCAAGGACCATCTGGTAATAAATGAAGGCTCCATGGTGTTATTCCTGAGCACATTCCATGGAACCTTGCACACTTGTCTGGAAATCTAGGAGAATAGTTTATGGCGGCTTTCTCTCCCACACACATGTACTCACATAACACCTGCCTACGAGTGCTGGACTCATCTATAATGGGCTCTTATGTGTCAGTTTTCTCACCAATGGGGTTTTAATGGAAGACGGCCATCTAATAAAGTCTTGTTTGTTTGGGAAGGATAAAAGAAAAATGAGCTCTTAGCCCTGGTAAACAAGCTCATCGGCGTTCTACACGTCTTGTTTATCTTGATCCTGAGCCGTATAGCAGTCTGTTCCCTGGAGAAGTGATGTGATCTGCGTCTGACCTTTACATGATGTTTATTCCTCCATATAAACATGCAGAGCTGAGACTCAGGGAAACAATAGTGGATAATGGGCGGAATGAGCGGCATGGTATTAGGCATGGCAGATGCTGGTACTACGAGCTATAGCTATGGTCGTAGTACCAGCATCTAAAACCTAGAACCGTAGCTATACGCCTATAGCTATGGTCCTAGGGTCCAGAAGATGAGTGTTCACATTATGGATGAGCCAGACCTTCCTAGGTTCAGTTTGAGGCGGGTTTGGTGAACTTTACTAAAGTTTGGGCATTGAATCTGAACCCCATTTGAAATCGAATCTTAAAAACTGGTAATGACCATTTGACCATTTTTTACGCTAATAGGTAAGGGATTGCCAAACAAGTGACAGGGCTGGGCACTGCCCTGGGGAACATGTACCAAAGCCAAAGTGAACCATTAGAAATGGAAAATTCCTTTAAATAGCATGTCTGGGGACCCCCTGACCTTGCCTGTGAAGTGGAGTATCTGTACGATGTACACAACCTACTACAGCAACGCTGACATTTAAAAAATGCAGACCCTTCTATGCCAGACCCTTCTATACCAGACAATTTTATACCGGACCATTCTATACCAGACCCTTCTATACCAGACCATTCTATACCAGACCATTCTATACCGGACCATTCTATACCAGACTCTTCCATACCAAACCCCTCTATACCAGACCCTTTCATACCAGGACCTTCTATACCAGACCCTTCTATGCCATACCATTCTACATATCCGACCCTTCTATACCAGACCCTTCTATGCCAGATCCTTCTATACCAGACCCTTCTATACCAGACCCTTCTATGCCAAACCCTTTTATACCAAACCCTTTTATACCACACCATTTTATACCAGACCCTTCTACACCAGACCATTCTATATATCCGACCCTTCTATACCAGACCATTCTATACCAGACCATTCTATAGCAGACCCTTCTATACCAGACCCTTCTATACCAGACCCTTCTATATCAGACCCTTCTATACCAGACCATTCTATAGCAGACCCTTCTATACCAGACCATTCTATACCAGACCCTTCTATATCAGACCCTTCTATACCAGACCCTTCTATACCAGACCATTCTATACCAGACCCTTCTATATCAGACCCTTCTATACCAGACCCTTCTATATCAGACCATTCTATACCAGACCATTCTATAACTGACCCTTCTATACCAGACCCTTCTATACCAGACCCTTCTATACCAGACCCTTCTAAGCCAAACCCTTTTATACCAGACCATTCTATACCAGGCCCTTCTATACAAGACCCTTCTATACAAGACCCTGCTATACCAGACCATTCTATACCAGACCATTCTATACCAGACCATTCTATACCAGACCATTCTATACCAGACCCTTCTATGCCAAACCCTTTTATACCACACCCTTTTATACCAGACCATTTTATACCAGACCCTTCTACACCAGACCATTCTATATATCCGACCCTTCTATACCAGACCATTTTATACCAGACCATTCTATAACTGACCCTTCTATACCAGACCCTTCTATGCCAGACCCTTCTACACCAGACCATTCTATATATCCGACCCTTCTATACCAGACCATTCTATACCAGACCATTCTATAGCAGACCCTTCTATACCAGACCATTCTATACCAGACCCTTCTATATCAGACCCTTCTATACCAGACCCTTCTATACCAGACCCTTCTATGCCAGACCCTTCTACACCAGACCATTCTATATATCCGACCCTTCTACACCAGACCATTCTATACCAGACCCTTCTATATCAGACCATTCTATACCAGACCATTCTATAACTGACCCTTCTATACCAGACCCTTCTATACCAGACCCTTCTATACCAGACCCTTCTATGCCAAACCCTTTTATACCAGACCATTCTATACCAGACCATTCTATACCAGGCCCTTCTATACAAGACCCTTCTATACAAGACCCTGCTATACCAGAAATTCTATACCAGACCATTCTATACCAGACCATTCTATACCAGACCCTTCTATGCCAAACCCTTTTATACCACACCCTTTTATACCAGACCATTTTATACCAGACCCTTCTACACCAGACCATTCTATATATCCGACCCTTCTATACCAGACCATTTTATACCAGACCATTCTATAACTGACCCTTCTATACCAGACCCTTCTATGCCAGACCCTTCTACACCAGACCATTCTATATATCCGACCCTTCTATACAAGACCCTTCTATGCCAGACCATTCTATACCAGACCCTTCTATAGCAGACCCTTCTATACCAGACCCTTCTATGCCAGACCCTTCTACACCAGACCATTCTATATATCCGACCCTTCTATACCAGACCATTCTATACCAGACCATTCTATAGCAGACCCTTCTATACCAGACCATTCTATACCAGACCCTTCTATATCAGACCCTTCTATACCAGACCCTTCTATACCAGACCATTCTATAGCAGACCCTTCTATATCAGACCCTTCTATACCAGACCCTTCTATATCAGACCCTTCTATATCAGACCCTTCTATACCAGACCCTTCTATACCAAACCCTTCTATATCAGACTCTTCTATACCAGACCCTTCTATGCCAAACCCTTTTATACCAGACCATTCTATACCAGGCCCTTCTATACAAGACCCTTCTATACAAGACCCTGCTATACCAGACCATTCTATATCCGACCCTTCTATGCCAGGCCATTTTATACCCAACCCTTCTATACCAGATCCTTCTATACCAGACCCTTCTATATGAGACCCTTCTATACCAGACCATTCTATACCAGATCCTTCTATACCAAACCCTCCTATACCAGGCCATTTTATACCAGATCCTTCTATAGCAGACCCTTCTATACCAGACCCTTCTATATCAGACCCTTCTATGCCAGACCCTTCTATACCAGACAATTTTATACCAGACCATTCTATACCAGACCCTTCTGCTGGCACCTGCCACTTCCTGAACAATCTATGACAGGAAGGAAGCTGTCAGATATTAACAGTAAAAGTAACACTGCTATGATATTCGGCTCCTGCCAAAGGAGTAAGAGTGTGGGGCTCATATGAATGCCTGAACAGCCAAAGTTCATTCCGAAGTACAGATCTGCACACACTTGCATGGGAAGAAGATCATACAGATGATGACCTGCTTGTTTTCCTAACTATCCCCACAAGTGTGCTAACCTCCAGGGCTGGGACAAGGGGTGGGCAGGAGGGACGGCTGCCCTTGGCGCAATGGTTTATTGCAGGGATGTGGGGGCCCTGACCCTAAGAGGAGAGGGGGGGGCGCATTTTGGCATTTTTTGCCCTGGGTGCTGGATAGGCTTGTCCCGGCACTGCTGACTAAACTGACCCTCTGGTTTCAGTACTTTCTGCGCCACTGACCCTCAACAGCATATTGAAGATGGTGGCCATGGTGGCAGCCAGGCAACGTACATTTTCTGGGGAGGTCAGCAAAGACAGCCTCTGTGTTTCTTGTCAAGTCTTTTTTTAATTTGCTTTTAAGTGCTAGTTCTTTCTTCAGAGTGGCGGCACACATTTTTTAGCTTGCCAGCTTTCTGTGACCCCACCATAAATTTTCAAAAAAAAAAAAACCAACTGGATATCATGGGTAGCATTTAAAGTTAATAGTTTTATTGTGGATTATATATGTGTGGCACGTTATTAGTGACTGGTTTATTAAGATTTATTGAGAAATATTGAATGGATACAACGCAGCACATTGTTGTTTAATTGTTCACAATGGAGCAACTTGTCATGCGATTGGACAGGTTAAATCGCATGACAAGTCGCACCCCTATTGTTGGCATTGGCAATGTTTAAACCGGTGCCACTCCGACTTTGCGTGCCACATCAATTTGAAAATGTAGTTCCTGCACTACTTTTGGCAATTTCGGATGCAACTTGCATAGACATTTATGCATGAAGCCGCACAGATGTCTTCCAAGCTGCACTGACATGCAGCTTTGCTTTGACATTGTAGATGAAGTTGAGCGATTTTAAAGCCAGATTTAATGTGAACAAGGGCTAAAGCTCTAAGGTTGCTGTTTGATGCACTGCAATAGATGCAGAGTGATTGAACCATCAGATCCACCTGTGATATCCTACAGCTTATAGAACAATCAGACCTGTTCTCCTGAGTGAGGAAAGGGAAAGGTCGGCACTCAGGTTGACATCCAAAATGGTATTGGCTGGCTGCCAGCTGGCTGTTTTACAGCTCTGTGCATGTATTTAATAAAGAAACACCGTTTTTGGATGTCATCCTGAGTGCCGACCATCCCTTTCCTCACTTTGGTACGTTGGAGGAGTCAGCAGCCTCAAGGTCTGAGCACCGGGCGCAGTGTTTACCTGGGAAAGTGGCAGCACCTAGACACCTGTTCTCCTGCCAGGTATGAGGAGCTGTCCCTTCAGCACCACACACCGACTCCCAGCCTCACACATCATACCTGTACACAACGACTCACCTGTCCCAGTCTCACACATCATACCTGTACACACAGCGACTCACCTGTCCCAGCCTCACACATCATACCTGTACACACACCGACTCACCTGTCCCAGCCTCACACATCATACCTGTACACAACGACTCACCTGTCCCAGCCTCACACATCATACCTGTACACACACCGACTCACCTGTCCCAGCCTCACACATCATACCTGTACACACCGACTCACCTATCCCAGCCTCACACATCATACCTGTACACACACCGACTCACCTGTCCAAGCCTCACACATCATACCTGTACACACCGACTCACCTGTCCCAGCCTCACACATCATACCTGTACACACACCGACTCACCTGTCCCAGTCTCACACATCATACCTGTACACACACCGACTCACCTGTCCCAGCCTCACACATCATACCTGTACACACCGACTCACCTGTCCCAGTCTCACACATTATACCTGTACACACACCGACTCACCTGTCCCAGCCTCACACATCATACCTGTACACACCGACTCACCTGTCCCACCCTCACACATCATACCTGTACACACACCGACTCACCTGTCCCAGTCTCACACATTATACCTGTACACACACCGACTCACCTGTCCCAGCCTCACACATCATACCTGTACACACCGACTCACCTATCCCAGCCTCACTCATCATACCTGTACACACACTGACTCACCTGTCCCAGTCTCACACATCATACCTGTACACACACCGACTCACCTGTCCCAGCCTCACACATCATACCTGTACACTCCGACTTACCTGTCCCTCCCTCACACATCATACCTGTACACACACTGACTCACCTGTCCCAGCCTCACGCCTGTACACACACCGACTCACCTGTCTCAGCCTCACACATCATACCTGTACACACACCGACTCACCTGTCCCAGCCTCACACATCATACCTGCACACACACCGACTCACCTGTCCCAGCCTCACGCATCACACCTGTACACACACCGACTCACCTGTCCCAGCCTCACGCATCACACCTGTACACACACCAACTCACCTATCCTCACCTCTTATAGATTCCATCCATTGTGTAAGGAGTATACAGCATCACCCAATAGAGGTATATAGCATCACCAGATAGGAGTATACAGCATCACCAGATAAAGGTATACAGCATCACCAGATAGGGGTATACAGCATCACCAGATATGGGTATACAGCATCACCAGATTGGAGTATACAGCATCACCAGATGGGGTATACAGCAGCATCACAGATAGGGATATACAGCATCACCAGATAGGGATATACAGCATCACCAGATAGGGGTATACAGAATTACCAGGTAGGAGTATACAGCATCACCAGGTAGGAGTATACAGCATCAGCAGATAGGAGTATACAGCATCAGCAGATAGGGGTATACAGCATCACTATTTTGGGTACACTGCAGCATCAGCAGATAGGGGTATACAGCAGCATCAGCAGATGGGGTATACAGCATCACCCGATAGGGGTATACAGCATCACCAGATGGAGTATACAGCAGCATCAGCAAATAGGGGTATACAGTATCACCAGATAGGGGTATACAGCAGAATCAGCAGATAGGGGTATATCTCATCACTAGATAGGGGTATACAGCTTCACCCGATGGGGTATACAGCATCACCAGATGGGGGTATGCAGCAGCATTAGCAGATAGGGGTATACAGCATCACCAGATAGGGGTATACAGTATCACCAGATAGGGGTATACAGCAGAATCAGCAGATAGGGGTATATCTCATCACTAGGTAGGGGTATACAGCATTATCAGATAGGGGTATACAGCATCACCAGTAAGGGGTATACAACAGCATCACCAGATAGAGATATACAGCAGCATCAGCAGATAGGGGTATATCGCATCACCAGGAAGGGGTATACAGCGTCACCCGATAGGGGTATACAGTATCACCAGATGGGGGTATGCAGCAGCATCAGCAGATAGGGGTATACAGCGTCACAGATAGGCGTATACATCATCACCAGTTAGGGGTATACAGCATCACCAGATGGGGGTATACAGCAGCATCAGCAGGTAGGGGTATACAGCATCAGCAGGTAGGGGTATACAGCATCAGCAGGTAGGGGTATACAGCATTAGCAGATAGAGTATACAGCCCCCCCCAGCAAGTGGTGTCTGGCGAGCGGGAGCTAAACCCCCTCCTCCTCTGAGAATGGCATCCAATAGGATCACCTGAGCATTCAGCCAATCTGGAAGCGGGTAACATATCCGTGTTTCCCGATTGGCTGAGAGGTGATTCAGTGTTAGAAAAGCAAATATTAATTTGCTTTTCCAACACATGTGAGTTTGATTGCGAGCGCCTTGCTTTGCGGCATGAGCCACTCTAATTTGAAGCCTATGGCTCTAATCAGGCGCTCCAAAGAAACCCCCCCCCCCACTGATGTCATTCATGCGGCCGGTGTCCTGAATGGGTCGGCTGCATGAATAGGGGGTGGTGGCAACAGCCATCATGCTAGGCGTGAATCTTTCCATTAGCATAAGGGGGGGTGGCGGGGATAGAGGGGGCGGCACCTGTGCACCCTTCATGGGCAGGCCGCCCCTGCTGTGGCAGCTCTGCACATGCTCAGTTTACAGTGAGTTTGTCAGGGACCGGTGTGACCAGAAATGTGTGGACTGCAATAGAGTGTACCAAACGCAGGTGACGTGTAAATAATATGATTTATTAAAAGGATAAGTAAATAACAAAGAAAACGCACCTCCAATACAGTAAATAGTGTAACCCAAACAGTGAACAAACAACCAGTGAGCATAACAAATGACAGTCTAAATACAATATGTGCAGAGTAAGGGACAACCAAATCGTAATCGTACCAGAGCCAGGGTCATACATGGGAGATCAAGGAGGGGGGAGCTGGGAACAGACAGGACAGGGAAAGGGAGTCAGGAGACGGACTGAGCAGGTAGGAAGGGATCAGGCTGCAGGATCAGGGTCAGAGTCCAGGAACAGGAGACGGGAACACAGATCAGAGGCACAAGGAGAAAACACCAAGGCAAAGTATCACAGCATTTCCCAAGTTTAAATATACTTCCTGCAATCAGCATCAGGTGATGCCTGATTGCAGGGGAAGATGTCAGCTCCTCACTGCCAAGAGACACCCGCTGGTGGATACTGGAACTGCAGCCTAAAGATCTGGAAGCACAGTGCCACCAACAGGTGAAACTCTTCCCGACCATCAGCCTCTGTCTGCTGAGGGACACCCACTGGTGGACACCGGAGCTGCAGCCCTGTGGGAGCCACAGTGCCACCAGCAGGTGAAACCTTTCCTGACAGAGTTTGTATGCTGAGCATTTCCTCCATATCACATCTGAGAAGACCATGTGACTATAGAGTCACACATATAGTCATATACACAACAGTAAATGACACTCCCCTCCCTCCTCCTCCATGCCCACTAACCAAGCAAACACAATGGGGGCGGGATATTACATGTGGATTAATGGAGGCTTCACCTCCCTCTTATTCTAAGGCACAGGCTGGAGGGGGCGTGACGCAGCCTGTAACTGGCAGAAGACCGCCCACACCACGGTATTGCCAAAAAATAAGATTTGATTTCAAATATATGTTGGTATGACAATTTAAAACAGTTTATTGATATTAATTATTTATTTTTACTCTGTACTCCAAAGGCTGTTTTTTTTTTTTTTTTTTTAATTTTTAACATGTGACCAGCAGCAGAGGACTAGAAGCTCCTCCTGCCCCTGTTTCCCTGCAGACAGGCTGGGAGAGAGCTGGGTCATGTGACAACCGTATATTGATTAGGAAAAAAGGTACTGGGATGTTTTTTAATTAATTCAAATGATTACAGAGCCGTCATCCATATGCAGAAGGCAGAATGCAAATTACACAGTGTGTGTGTTTAGTATAATTTTTAGGAATAAAATGCAGATTGTCTATGACATTTGTATGCTATAAGTTGTACCACTGACAAATCACAGTTTGTAGGTATAAAGTCAGTATATGTTGGTGTGATCGTTGATGGGCCCTTTCTGATTGGTTGCCATTAGAGATGGGCTGAACCCCCCCCCCTCCCCCCCATGTTCACAGCAGAACTCCCAAACAGGAGAAAGGTCCGGCCTCAAACTGCGAACTCCATTGAAGTCTATGAAAGACGAACAGGAGAAATCAAAAGTCCCCATTTTGAAGGCTTATATGTAAGTTACTGGCCATAAAAAGGGGTATGGGGGCCTGGGTACTTCCTTGGGGGACATGTATCAATGCAACATTTTTTTTTTTTTAAAACAATCATTTTTAAAGGAGCAGTGATTTTAATGATGCTTAAAGTGAAACAATAAACATGAAAAATTCCTTCAAATATCATGCCTGGGGGGTCCCCATAGTCTGCCTGTAGAGTGGCGCATCTGTAGCATGTATAGAACCTGCTGCAGCAAAAATGACATTTCTAATGTAAAAAACAAAAATCTGAGGGGCTTATCGGAATCTGGAGAGGGGTTTGGTTGGCACAAGGAATGTACACTTGGGGTGCCTAGGGCTAAAACTGATGGAATAAATTTCAAATGGGACATAAGGGCTCGTGCTGCAGGCCCTGATAAAGTTTATAAAACAGTACTCAGAAGTACTTAGTATAGTCCTATGGGCAGCTTCACTGGGCAGCTCAGTAGGAGATGAGAAGGCACCTCTGGAGACAACGGGAAGACAAAAACACAGGCGCCTCTAAGTGCAGCTGTACAAAAGGTTTAATATTAAAAACGATTAAAAACAGACATTTTAACCATGTTTGTGAGTAATTTTAACCGTTTTTAATATTAAACCTTTTGTACAGCTGCACTTAGAGGCTCCTGTGTTTTTGTCTTCCCGCTTATCGGAATCTGGAAGCCCCCTTTAAGAAGGGGGCCTCTAGATCCCGCCCCCCTCATGGGAATGAGTATGGGATACATTGTACCCCTATCCATTCACCAAAAAAGTGTCACAAATAAATAAAAATAGTAGACAGGTTTTTGACTGCCCTGGGTTGTGGGGAAGTGGCCCTTGTCTCCATCAACATGGGGAGAAGGTGCTTTGAGTTGGGGGAAGTAGAGCCCCTCCTGCCCCAAAGCACCCACCCCCCTATGTTGAGGGGGTGGGGCCTAGTATGGTTCAGGAGGGGGGGCGCTCGCTCGTTTCCCCCCTTTGCTGGCCCGCCAGGCCTGCGTGCTTGGATAAGGGCCTGGTATGGAACTTGGGGGGACCCCACGCCGTTTTTTTTACATTTTTGTGTGGGACTTGGGGAAGGGACCCCATGCTGTTTTTTTCTTCTTTTTTTTGTACGGCCATTTTTTTTTTTCTTTCAGCTGTCAGCAGGAAAGCTGATGACTCATCTGTTGTTGTGGATGCGGCGGCTGGCTTTCCGGCCCACTCCTTAAAAACATGATGATTGTGCATTCGGAAGGCAAGTAGCCGCTGAACACCCAGAAAATTTGAATGTTCGGCGAAAATCCGAATGGGCGAAGTTCGGGCCGAACTTTTGCTCGGCCTGAACCGTTCGCCCAACACTAGTTGCCATGTCTTGCATGAATTTTGCGCCTTTTTGCCGGTCTCGCTGCAGAATCCAGACATGGCTTTAGCTCTGAGTATTTATCATATATTTTTAATGAATACCATACTTGCATTGGAGCCTTTAGAGAGCAATGACATTCAGTGTCAGCAATGTTCTGAGCGGATCCTCTGATACAACCACACATAGAGATTCTTAGGAGCGCGGTCCCTGGAAATAAAAAAAAAAAGTGCTGATGCGACACATTGTGGGAAATGTCTGGCGCCCCAAATCATATCCTACGCCATGAGCTAAAAATGAGCTAAAAGCAGCGAAGGCTGAAATATGCAGGGGGGCCGCGAGCTCGCCAAAGCCATGGACGGCTCAAGCCTATCTCTCGTTTCTCCTTCTTCCTGAATATTCTGTTTTTGTTGGAAGCCGAGCACGGCGCTCCTGCCAGATACATCCATTTCATCAACTGCTTTGACCACAGTGAGAGAACAGCGGGATGTGCAGATGTGAGTGAGGAAAAGAAAAGCTCATCCATAAGCCGTTCTCCCAAGGCCCCCATTAATGTGTCTCGTGTATCCATATCTATGGAGGGGCCGCTGTGCCGAGGCTTTGAATCTTGTTATTCTATATCGTCCTCGGGAGGGACAAAGCCTCGCTAGGACAATAGGAAACAAAAACCGTTGTGATTGGGTTTACATTACACTGGTCGGAATCTGGGGGCGCGTGCACTGCTCAGCGTTCTTTGTCATGAAACAAAATGGCGCCTCTCGGGGGAAGAGCTAGGATTGTATCCTTTCATTTCAAGTTTTTGATACTTTATTCTCAACAACTGGATGTTCTTCAACCAAAGCGCGGAGAAACCGGGATTTTCAAGGTGCCAATCAATAAATAAGTCAGTAAAATATATTTATTCAAACAGTGTGTGTAAAAGAGTCCCATTAAAACCATGGACAAACAAATCCAAATATTTTACAAAATTGGTTCCATTTGGATCTCTTCACAGACACAGGGTGCCGAAATGGTTGAGCGTGCAATCAAAAATGAGGTGATGGTATTATTAGATGTGTCTTTATAAGGAAATATTTTTTTGGTCCTTTGGACTTCTTCTACAGTTCATCGTATACTGCCCTGGATCCAGTTTTTTGCACAGCTTTAGGAACCCCAAAACCATCTGTCCTCCCCATTTTGAGGTTATTTCCCCCGGTGAAGGGTGTGGTGCACACAGTCTAGAATGAATTAGAAAGTTTAAATGGAACATCCAGTTTTCCTCCTGATGAAGTCAATCATGGTGAAACATGTTCAATTTGGATGTCTTCACAGACAACTTTTAGATAGTGGCCATAACATGTTTCGGCCATGATTGGCTTCATCAGGAAAAACACATTTTTTTTTTCTGTAGGTTAAAATAAGTAAGAATCAAGGGGTTCTTACTGAGTTGGTGGGTCAGGCAGGAACAAGAGGGGCTTCAGGGGATGGTCAGTAGGAGGCTCCTAGGAAGTCTTTGGTCAGAAGAGAGTTGGTATTGTGAAAACTTCTCACCCTTTCTTCTTTAGTTTTGGTGGATGAAAATTGCAGGTTTGATGTGGATATGTCATAGCAGCTGGTGGAGTAAAATACCCTTGAATGTGGTCATTATGGTCATTTTGGTAAAGACTTCTTAGGTATGGTTCCCCTTATGTTGTATAGTTTAATGGTTGTATCTGTGTTCTTTAGTGTTATTCTCTCTGAGTTGGTGTTTTGTACTTGGGAGCCGACCTTACAGGTTTACTGTTCAGTAGAGATGCCTACAAGGACCTTGGGGCTCCATTCATATTGTATTGGATGTTAATATGTTATTTATACAGTTTGGTAATAAAGGGCTGCTGTGGATGTTAAACTCCAATTTGCGTCATGTGTGGTCACTTAGGAATGGATAAATGGTGGAGTGGTGGTTAATATAAATAGGAATCAAGGGGTACTTACTGGGTGGGTCAGGCAGGAACAAGAGGGGCTTCAGGGGATGGTCAGTAGGAGGCTCCTAGGAAGTATTCAGTCGGAAAAGAGTTGGCATTGTGAAAAGCTGCACAGAATGAATGGACAGGAATAGCTGTGCACCGAGCCTCCCATTCATTCAGAAACTGAGGTATAGTAAAAAGCTTACTATGCTTCAGTTATGAATGAACCGATTGGTACCAATCACTGACTCTGTCCATTCAGAAACGGAAGGAGCCGGTAAATGACAAATTTACTGACCCGTTCCCATCTCTCCATCATGACTCATCTTCTACAGGAGGGGGGAAGACAGCAGCTCTGTGAGGGGGACCAGGGACCCTGGGAACAGCAGAAGACAAGTAAACTGGATAGAGGAAAATGGAGGAGATTGGTTCCTCTAAATGCCACCCCCGCCATCCCTCCTATCCAGGTGTACAAGGGAGGCACACAGGCCCCTTGAACCATGGGGCCTGGTTGCAATCGCAACCCCTGCAACCCCTATCGTTACACCCCTGATTGTCATATTGGTAGAGACCTGTCTTAGGTATGGTTCCCCTTATGTTGTATGGTTTGATTACCGTGAACTGGGGGGGTCGTTCATGATTGTATCTGTGTTCTTTAGTCATAGGTGTGCACCCCAAAGCTCAAACATTTAACAGTATATTTATATACATCCATACACACATGACACACTCTTATAGCAGAGCTGGTTCAGTGAAAAAGAAGTACGGTAGCTCTGCAATAATGGTGGAACTGGTCAGAAGGAGATATTTCCCATCTCCCCAGCAGTGATGCTAATGTTCTTGGAGTGATTAGGGTGTGCCCAGGCACACCTGGCACACCCCCTGTGCACGCCTATGTCTTTAGTGTTATTGTCTCTTATTGTCTCTGAGTTGGTGTTTTGCGGTTGGGAGCCGACCTTACGGGTTTATACAGGTACTCTGTTAAGCAGAGATGCCTACAAGCAGGGCCGTCTTAGTAGCATCATGGACCTCTGGGCAAAGTAATATTCTGGGGCCCTTACCAGCCTGCCCCAATTTATGCACCTACTCAAGAATTAAAATATGAATAGTTGATATAGTTTTCAATAAAACTGGTTTTAAACAATAAAACATGCCAATATTCAAAGACTAATATCGAAACAAGGGCACAATACTGGGGGGGAAGCAAAAGGACAGAGCATGGGGGGGGGGGGGGGTTCAGGAGAGCACAATACTGGGTTTAGGAGGGCACAGTACAGGTTCCAGGACACAACCATCCTTGGACAGTTTAGTAAAAAGGGTGACTGTACCAGAAAATCTGGGACAGGTGGCAAGTATGATGTTATGCTAGATTATCATGGGGCCCCCATGCACGTGGGGACCCTGGGCAATGCCCATGGGTGCCCATTCATTATGACGGCCCTGCCTACAAGGACCTTGGGGCTCCATTCATATTGTACTGAATGTTAATATGTTATTTATACAGTTTGGTAATAAAGTGCTGCTGTGGCCATTAACCACTTGCCGACCGCCAACCGCAGGTTGACGGCGACAAAGTGGTTCGTTATCGCAAATCGCCGTCATACGATGGCGGCTGCGATAACGCGCACTGTGTTCGGGGAGGGCCAGGGAGCGGGTGCGGCGGCTTCGATTGCCGCTGGCTACCCGCGATGG
>BLSH010297057.1:12553-30761 GCA_018402905.1 Glandirana rugosa
AAAAAAAAAAATAAATAATAAAAACGCCATAAATCAATTCCCAGTTTGTAGACGCGATAACTTTTGCGCAAACCAATCAATATACGCCGATTGCGTTTTTTTTTTTTTTACCAAAAATATGTAGAAGAATATATATTGGCCAAAACCGATGAATAATTTTTTTAATGGATTTGTACTTTAGCAAAAAGTAAAAAATATTGTTCTTTTTTGCAAAATTGTCGCTCATTTTTTGTTTATAGCGGCGATCAGAAATGACGCAGAGGGGATCAAATACCACCAAAAGAAAGCTCTATTTGTGGGAAAAAAAGGACGCAAATTTTATTTGGGTACAACGCCGCACGACCGCGCAATTGTCATTCAAAATGCGACAGCGCTGAAAGCCAAAAATTGGTCTGGGCAGGAGGGGGGTTTAAGTGCCCGGTAAGGAAGGAGTTAAATGAGGATATTGTTGTTCCCTCATTGTGCCCGCACCCGTCGCATCCCAAAGAAGTTGAACTGCATTCTTTGGATGTGGTGAGGGCTTTGCGGGTGTATTTGTTTTTAACAGCTTCTTTTCGGAAGTCCGATTCTTTATTTGTGCTGACGCAAGGGTTGCGCAAAGGCATGGCGGCCTCGTCCGCTACCATTTCTCGTTGGATAAGGAAGACCGTGACTCATGCATATGAGATTCGGGGTAAGGTTCCCCCATTTCCAGTCACGGTTCATTCCACCAGGGCAGTTAGTACTTCCTGGGCGTTTAGACACCAGGCCTCGATGTCTCAGGTGTGTAAAGCGGCTACTTGGGCCTCAGTGCACACGTTTACTAAGTTTTACAAAATTGATGTTTCAGCATCTTCAGATGCTGCCTTTGGCCGCAAAGTATTACAAGCGGCCGTGTAGGCGAGATTAGCGCCGCCTGATAGGGCTTTTTCTGTTGGCTACAGTTATAGTTTGCCCACCTCTATTGATTGGCACAGCTTTGGGACGTCCCCACGTGTCACTGCGTCTGTCAGTGAACGGAAGAGTAAAAGGGATTTTATTATAACTTACCGTAAAATCCTTTGCTCTGAGTTCACTGACAGACGCAGCACCCACCCCTCTGTGTTGAGTTTGTACGGCTTGTTACGAACTGATGTGCTATGCAGAGCAGGGGGATTATATGCTAAGGTGAGGACGGCCCCCTGGGAGGGGCCAACCTATGATTTTGTTTTATTTTACGGTAAGTTAAAATAAAATCCCTTTTTTGCGGTGGTCCGGCCGCCTATTGTAACAGCTTGGGGCGGTGTGCTCAACGGCCATTTTCCTGTAGCCTTGGACCTCCTTGTGTGTAGGGGGCTGTTTCCGGGAGCTGAGATCTGGCGCCGGTTCCCTAGTGGCACAGGGACACAGCAGCACAGGCAAGCGTGGACAGGACACAAGGCAGCGGCAGCAGGCACAGCCTCCCTTCCTTTACGATTGTGGGGCCTGCAGGTAGTGAGTCCTCCTGGGGGTTACTCTCCTGGCCTGTGTAGCGCTCTGAGTGGGGGGGTGCCTGGTCTCCCTGGTACCTAGGCCTCTGTCCAGGTGGTGTGTTACCAGGGTGGGTGACGCAATGGCCTCTGATATGGGTGCTTCCCCATCAGACCCCTCCTTGGTTGCGGCCAGCACCTCTGGGGCTGCGGTCCCCCTTGATGCTCTGTCGGCAGTCCTTTGCTTCCCGGGTAGAGGTGGCGTGTGGGCATACGGCGGTTAAGACGCGCCCCCTACCCCCCTTCCTCCGAGGAGGACTCTGACCCTGAGAGGGGCTCTGCCTTACCGATTCCTCAGATAGCAAGGAGGAATCTTTGGCGACGGCTGCCGCACATGAGTAGGCGCCCTGATTACAGCAGTGCGCGATACTCTGAAGCTGGGAGAGGCAGCTGGAGCATCGCGGGAGGTGGCCGTTCCCTTCGTTTCGAATAAGCCGGTCTGAGCAGCTAAGGTTTTCCCTTATTTGCCTTACTTTGATACGTTTATTTTTCAGAGAATGGGAACGGACTCTGAGTTCTTTCCCCATTCCGAGACTGTTCTCTGTGCGCTATCCTTTCAAGGACAGCCTAGTGAAGAAATGGGTGTCACCCACTATTGTCGACCTCCCCATGTCGCGCTGGAATAAGTCGTCCACGATCCCAGTGGAAGGCACACCGTCTTTCAAGGACCTGGCTGATAGAAAAGCCAAGGCAGTGGCTAGGTCTATGTTTATCTTGGCAGGATCAGCTCTGCGGCCTGTGTTGGCCACTGCTCTGGTGTCACAAACGCTCACAGAATGGGTGAAGCTACTGCACAGGGAATTGAGCAACAAGCAAGCTCCCCTGGCCTGTGTGGAGCTCACTGACCAGCTCGTCCAAGGGCTTAAATATGTGTGTGACGCAGCTCTGCATACAGCCCCCCTAATATCAAAGTTGTCCGCTTCGTCCGTGGTCGTCAGGCGTTTACTCTGGCTGAAATGTTGGCCGGCGGACCAAACATCTAAGAAGGCCTTCGCGGACTTGCCTTTCCAGAACGGGCGCCTCTTTGGGGCTACCCTGGATGAGATTATCAAGGATCTAACCGGTGGGAAGAGCACCTTTCTCCCGGAGACCAAGAGTAGTAAAGAGCCGCGCCGCAGGCAGGGCCCCTCTTTTTCTGCCCAGAAGAGGCTTTTTCGTACGCCCCGCTCGTCGAGAAAGGGCTCGCAGCCCGCCAATGCTCCCGCGGGTGGACAGAAGCATCCCTGGCAGCGCAAGCATGACAAGCCAGAGGACAAGTCCTCCACAGCATGAAGGTTTGCCCCCACCCGTTTTTTGGGTGGGGGGACGTCTCCGTGGGTTTGTGGACCCGTGGACTTCCCAAATTTCCAACCGCTGGGCGCACGAGATGATTTTGTCAGGGTACAAAATAGAATTTCACTCCCGCCCTCCGGATAGGTTCTTTGCCTCAAATCTGCGGCTCCTCCCGGGCAGGCTGCAGGCCTTGCTTGGGGGTGGTGCAGGACCTACTTCGCCAGGGGGCCGTAGTTCCCGTCCCGGTTTCGGAATGGTTTCAGTTACATAGTTACATAGTTAGTCAGGTTGAAAAAAGACACAAGTCCATCCAGTTCAACCAAAAAAAAGTGTTTTTATCCCAACCTGTTCATGGTTCCAAAAAAGGATGGGGTCCGGCCAATACTGGACCTCAAAGCCCTCAACTGTTTCGTACACCTACGAAGGTTCAGGATGGAGTCCATCTGCTCTGTAGTAGTGGCTCTTCACCAGGGCCATTTCCTGGCCTCCCTTGACATAAAGGACGTGTATTTGCATATTCCTGTTTGCTGTCGGCCCAGGGCCGCTAGTCACTGGAAGACTCGCATCTCCCAATCAGTATTCTGGAACTTTGTGCCATCAAGTGCTGCCTCTCTTCCAGTGGACGAGGCGGTTGCACGGGCGCCCTGTCAGGATTCAATCGGACAACGCCACGGCCGTGGCGTAAGTGAATCATCAGGGCGGGACAAGAAGCTCGGCTGCGGCCATGGAAGTGGCCCACATCCTGCGGTGGTCCAAACTTCACATGCCGCCGATCTCCGCCATTCACATTCCGGGCGTAGAAAACTGGCAAGCAAACTACCTCAGCCGACAGGTACTGGATCAGGGAGAGTGGTCCCTGCACCCAGATGTATTCCGTCAGATTGGTCTATGATGGGGCATGCCAGACGTGGACCTGCTAGCTTCTTGTCTCAATCGAAAGGTGCAGACCTTCATGAGCAGGACGAGAGATCCCTTGGCGGACGCAGTGGATGCTTTGGTGGCGCCGTGGGCTCGGTATCGGCTCATCTATGCCTTTCCCCTTCTCAAGCTTCTAACGCATCTGTTGCGTAGAGTAGAGGCAGAGGGAATCCCAGTCATTCTTGTAGCTCCAGAATGGCCGCGGCGTCCTTGGTACGCCAACGGGGTAGGGATGGTGGTGGATGCCCCTTGGCGACTCCCGCTACGCCAGGACCTACTGTCCCAGGGGCCCATATTGCATCCTGCTTTTACCCTCTCTGGCTTTAACGGCCTGGCTATTGAATGCCAGGTATTGAAGGATCGGGGTGTATCGGCCTCTGTGATCCCTACCATGCTCAAAGCACGTAAGGCCACTTCCTGTAAAATATGCCACCGCACCTGGAAGGCTTAAATCTCCTGGTGCGAGGATGGGGGGTGGAACCCCTGTTCCTTTTCGGTCTCTAGGGTTCTGGCGTTTCTGCAAAGGGGGCTCGACCAGAAGCTGGCGTTGACCACGATCAAGGGTCAGATCTCTGCTCTGGCGATCTTTTTTTCAGCGTCCATTGGCTATGCATTCCTTGATCCGTACCTTTGTACAGAGGGTTTGGCATGTCGCTCCCCAGGTACGTTCGCCCCTGGCGCCATGGAACCTTAATCAGGTCCTTTCGGTGCTTCAGAAGCCGCAGTTTGAGAATATCAGGGAAATCTTGTTGCTTTTGCTCTCACATAAGGTGGCTTTCCTTGAGTGTCTGAGCCTTTTTCTTTGGCTAGGGGCACCCGCCAAGGATGCCCCCTGTCTCCCAGCTTGTTCGCACTGGCCTTGGAGCCGCTGGCAATGATCATCCGCGCGTCCCAGCTTGTTCAGGGTTGGAAGGTCGGCCCCTTGGAGGAAAAGATTTCGCTTTATGTGGATGATACTCTTCTGTATCTTAGTAACGCGGGTTCCTCCTTGCGGGCTTCCCTGAAGATCTTCGACGAGTTTGGCTCGTTCTCGGGCATCAGGATAAACTGGAGTAAGTCAATCCTCTTTCCTCTGGATTTAGCCAGTAGTGGCAAAATACCGAGGACGTCATATGATGCCCACCCAGGATCCCACCCAGGACGTCATATTACAATAGCCCAGTATTGAAGTGGTTAAAAAAAAAAATATTAATGCCCTTTGAAGTAGCAGTACACCATCAGCATTTTTTAGACTAACACATTAAGCTCAAAAAAATAGTAAAACAGTAAACTATGTTAAAATTCTTACCCCTACACTTGCATTTTACAGCTTTCAAAGCTTCTGGCTCCTGCTTTCTCCATGCTGCTACACTGAACTTCTGGTCTTCACAGGAAAGTATTTACAGTGGACCGTGCAGTCTCGAGCCAGGGAGGAGCAGGGGTGTGCCTTGCCCACCAGGCTGTCTGTTCTCTTGATGCACACAGTTTAGGTAGACACAACTAGTCCCTCCATGCAAGGGTGGCTCCATAGGAGAAAGGAGCCACTGTGAAAAAGGGAACCTGGGGCAGGTGTCAGGGCACCAAATTAAACAGGAACATGGGAATGGAGGAGTAAAATATGAAGTAGCTGTGCACTTGGTGATTAAATCCACTGCTGAAAATGCTTAAAAAACGTAGTGGCGTAATATCACTTTAAGTGATGTGGCTGCATTAAAAGAACCTATGCATAAAAAAGAACACAATAAATCCCTTCATTCTTTTAGAACAAATAATGCTTTCTTGAGAGTTTCTGCTGCCTTATGCTTTTGGTTTCATCAGCCTCTGGTCAAGCAAACTCAAGTGATCACATTCAGCTTCTTTTCTATGTCCTCAATGAGACCAAAGGGTTATTCATTGGGGATAGCAGCTGAAACAGACATCCTGTCTAGTATGGCTAGAAGAGCCATATGTCAAACCAATGGCCCCAAAAGAATTGTAAAGTACCCCAAATATCAGGCATCTTCATGTGCTTGCATGATGGGTTTGGATCTTTTGTAGAGTGCCCTATGCCCCAGGATAGACTTTGCAGTCACTGTCTCTTGCCCACCCTCTTCCTGTGGCAATTTACTATTTGTTAGCAAGGCTGCTCATCACAGTGAAGGGACAAAGGTAAAGTGCAAGTGGCAGAGGGGGATGATCACAGAGCCATTGATCATGGAAGCGGGGGTTTTTTTCTGTAACAAAACCCAGTATTCTGGTAGGTGCACAGGTTCTCTTTTAAGGAAAGGCCTTACCCAATCACACTCCACATTCTCCATCGTTGCTCTGTTCTTCTGTTGCTCTGGTCTTCTGGTTATGGTAGCGCTTGTGACAACCTCCAAGTATGCAGTGCTCGGTCTTGACTTGCCAAACACCAGGCCCGACAACTGTCGTTTGAATGGGAACAAGTTAACACCTGTGTGTTCGCTCTATCACCAGCAACATGGAGCTTACTGAGCATTAGGACTCCCAGTTCCCATGGGCAAGTGGAGCACAGGCAATGCAAGTACGAATGTGTAGGGGTGGCGCATGTTCTCTTACAACACAACTTGTCACTTTTCCTAGTGAGGCCCTAGTCAGCTTATCTGATTAAATATGAGACAGCGAACGAGGGTGGGACTATAAATGAAGTGTGCGCTTGCAAAATATAATAAATGTAAAAAATGTTGGTAAGTATGTATAGGAGGGTTTGACACCCTACCCCCACAGTCATTTTTTGGATATATGATCATTGAGACAGTTATGCATTTTATTGCAGACATGTATCACATGCTTGCTCCTGATGAGCGCACTAAAGCCGAAACGTGTTGGGCTAACAGATGCCGTGTTCAACATTTACCAATAGACTCTTATATGGAATTGTGTCATATGTTCAATATGCTAATCGTTTTTTTATACAGTTGTTTGCAATCATGGTATTCAAGCTTTCACTCTTGCTAGGGATCAGAGGTCCTTGGCCATACAGGTATCATTGTATAATATATGTATGTATATATGTGAATTATATTGGAATATATAATCATTGGAGTTTTTATCCGTGTGTAATTGTTTCTGTATATACAAATTCAGATACTAGATCTATTTACATGCATTAATGAACTATTTTTACATTTTATATATTTTGCAAGTGCACACTTTATTTAAAGTCCCACCCTCGCTCGCGGTCTCATATTGATAGGGATGGAGGCATATGACCCCATTGTGCATTGCTTCATTTAAAGTCCCAAACCTTGTGTGTCTAAGACTGTATGACTGTATATGTGAGTCTAAGGCTGAAAAGGCTATATATTCCTTTGAAATTGTCATTTTGTGTAATGCCTCATTGCAGGTACTCTGTATGGGAACACGGTCTGTGTATGTTGATAATGCCAAAGAACCACATGATGTTGTCATATTAAAGCATTTCACTGAGAAAAATAGAGCTGTAGTCGTTGACCTCAAAACACGAAAGAGGAAGACTGGTAAGTACATTTCTGTTAACTGTTTACTTTCTTGAACTTTTTGCAAATGCAATGGTCTCTTTGCAAACATTGTTGCTGGGTACAGTAGGGTATCTAGCAACACATTACAGTGGACCCAGTAAGCACACTATTACCTTTTAAGTCTGGTGCTAAAAGGTGCTCCTTATGTGCACCAAGCACTATATCGATACCTGTGTGTACAGGGCTTTAAATGTGTTCCTAAATTCAATAAGAAACCTTTAATCTATTGCAATGTTTCAGTCCTTACATGGTAGTGGCTGCATTTGTGTTTTATTTTATTTTTTCAAGCCAATTTTTTCCTGGTAATCCTGCAAATAAAGACTCTTCTGTCCCGTCCCTTTGTTTCAACATTAACTTCACCATTGTATATATGGATGGAGCTATGATTGTCACTCAGGATGGAGGTAAACATGTCTGCTTCTGTTCATTTACTTTACTTTATAGATTGATGGGACCGGCAGTTTACACCATAAAAATACGATTTTGTCCTTTCAAACTCACGGAAAATAACTAGGGAACCTGCATTTCTAGCAAGATTGACATGTATTTTTTGTACTTGCTGGAAATGTTCTTAGTCTGGAAAGTGAAACCTTTCGCAGCCACTACATCATAGTTTAATCTTTATTTTTGGGTTTAGATACACTTTAAAGTGGATTTCTAGGGAAAGTTTGGTGATAACTACTCGAACTATAGTTTTGTAGTTTCAAAATTTACTGAAATGAATACACAGCTATAAAGTAAAATGCTTCTGTATGACAATCACGTTATGGGATGCGCTATACTTTCAGACTGGTCTGTGATGTGTCCCTGGAGGTTGCAGACAGGGAGGGGAGTAGGCTGAACTTTTGTTATTCTGGTCTAGAAGAGAAAGTGGGAGGAGGTACATGCCAGAAAGTTACCCATACATATTGTTGGTCTCCCATAAGTTCTCTTTACCCTTACGTCTCTGCTTTCTGCCATGGAAGTTTCAGCTCTTGGTACCCATGCAAGAACAGAGTTACCTTGGGACAGCTATATATCTTAACACTATGCTCTAGATCAGGGGTGTCCCACTTTTTGGCCTTCCTGGCCAAACAATAAGGATAGCCGATGAGCAAAAAAAGTCAGGCAGATCACAGGTTAACAATCACTGATATAGATAATGTACCTATCGGAGTTCTCCAAAGCCTCTCCCATCCTCCGGAATTCCCTACCCCAATCTGTCTGACTGTCAACTTTCAGACGATCCCTGAAAACTCATCTCTTCAGAGAGACCTATCCGGCCCCCACAACTGCACATTTATTTTCTCCGTAAGCCCACCCCCCCCCCCACAGTTATTACATTTTGTATCTCTTGACCCTCCCTCTTATATTGTAAGCTCTAAAGAGCGGTGTACTTTAATTCCTACTGTACTAAACTGTATTATTGTACCGCCTGCCCTTATGTTGTAAAGTGTGGCACAAACTGACAGTGCTATATAAATCCTGTATAATAATAATAAAAAGTCTAGTAAAGAGACAGTCCATTTTTTTTTCGGCTGCATGTTTCTGCGAAGTATAAACACATTTTTTTACAAAAAAATAAATAAAAATTCAACATTTTTAAGTTATATGCTAGCATATTTAAGGGTTACATTTGAGCTTGCTAATTTCAGTATTGATGTACATTATGTTCTCTTGAGGTACCTTTCCTGGGAACATGTTCTGTGCTTTTATATTTTTTAACTTCACGTTTGTAATGGGCGTATCTGTTTCTACTTTGTTATAAAACTGAAAAACCTGAATAAAGAATTGAAAAATAAAATTACTTGCTCCTACAGGAAAGAACTGCCAGTAATGTTACAAAAGGGGAAATAGGAGGAGGAGGATGAGCTGAAATTTCACTTTTAGGTGAAGTTTAACTTATAATAGGAGCGCGTCTGTTAAAAAAATCATCATCACATTGGTCTCTGCTACAATGAATATCAAAGAACTTGCAACCTTTATGCCATCAAAGCTAAACTGTGAATCCGCAGCCAAACCGAAGTGTTAGAATGGAAAACTACCAAATACAATGAGAGGGCATTTGCTAAATTATGCTAATTCTGTGCTATGTAAATTATGTGCTAAAGAACTGTCATTCTGTATGGGAGTTTCCCATCAATACTCTGGTGCATTAACTGGGTTCTTTGTTTAAAATGTAGGTTGGATGGAATAATGGGTGTGCCAGATCCAGTCCTGGACAGGGCACCCTTAGAAAATGTGTTGTATCCTCACTATCTAAGTCATGGTGTAATTTTGTCCTGACATGTTATTTTAATAGATTTTACAGTTTTTAAATTTTGAATAGTTTTTAACTTGTAGTTTAATCAAACTCCTCTAGTGAAAGATTACCAGCTGATGCAAAGCAAGGATTGCAAAAGCCAAGACCCAGAAGTAAATCTTCAGAAATATCTCCAGCACTTTGCTTCTATCACCAGTAACCTTCTGCAGCGGAACTTGGACAACAGCTGTGCAGAGGCAGTTGAAGCTACTTGGGTCTTGTCGTTGGCTCTTAAAGGATTATATAAAACTCTAAAGGTAATACTCAGTGAATAATATGTATAGGTTTGCTGTAAACAATAGAATTAAAAAAATAGTGTTTACAGATAACAGACCGTGTAAAACTAAGTATTTTAAAACAAGAAGTTGGATGGTTTTATAATTTGATGTTATTCAGAATTCTCTTTGTTATTACTTGATGAGTCATCGCTATGTTTGCCTTTGTCTTGCATTTGTAGAGTAGATTAATTGTGCATTAACTCCCATTAGTTTTTTCACCTAAAATAACTTACTAGTTATATTTCTCTCTCATACATGGACAATTACTCAAAATTTTAAGTTTATGTAAGTGACTTTCATAGATTAAGAACTGTTTGATTACAAAGGACCATTGTGCGCAACAGTAAGCTTCTGATAGTATTATTGAGCCCTGGATATCTAACCCTATCTGATATTTAGGACTTATGCAGTCTGACATTTTGTATTTTAGTATTTGACACGGATGAGAAAATTGCTATTGACTTTAATGTACACGATAGTTCAGAGGCTGCATTTGACCTATTTTGTGTTCCGATGCTCATTTTTTACACAATATGTCCCACTGAGGTGTGTTTGCAGCTGTGTTTAAATGGAAACAGCTGTTTTTGTCTAGAACATCCATCAGTATGATCCCTTAGAAACATTGTCAATCATTACATAAATCTGGAAATAGTGTGTTTAAAAATAATTTAATGTAATATTTTGGTGTGCTTATTCTGTCTGCCCTCACCATATAGTACTTTGAGTCCTTGACCCAGAAAAAGTATGCAAATTTAGAAAAGTTAGAAGTCCTTATCTGCATACTTCTTCTAGGTTAGTATTTAAAGTATTGAAACCAGATCATCAACATGACAGCCAAGCAACTAGCATTTGCAAAATGAGGCATTTACAGTGGCAACTTCTTTTTCTCTAGAAAAGGTTTATTTACACGTAAACTACCCTTTTTATTTAACATTGGTCCTTTGCAATAGAATGACACAATGGAGTGAAGTATTTGAAGAAATAATCAAACTAATATTTGTCTGTCATGTAAGTTTAATTGCTTTACGTTGTATAAAGAAAAGCCTGCTTTAGACACATCTCATTTGCAACAGCCCGTGTGTGTCGTTTGTAACTAAATTCCATCATATCTATCTTTTGAAATAGAATTTAGATATATTCTATTGCCTCCTGGCCTGCAATATGGTGTATATGTTCATAAAAACGGTCTCTCGTTCTTCATGTATTATATGGCGGAAACTGTTGCAAGCAGCCTGTAATTACCATATACTGTTCACTCAGTCCTTTTAAAAAATATGAAAATTAATTTGTAAATATTCATAGGACAATAATTAATTCAGTTATTATCAAATAGTACTGGCAGATAATGTTAAATAATGTTTAAAATGACATAATTATTATCTTCGAATTTTACAATATAATTCTCATCAGCCTGATAGGGAGCACCTGGGCTACTTAAAGTATCTTTTTGTATACAATTCTGTTCTTCCATTTGGTGACTCATACATGTTTGTGTAACTGGATAAATGACTTGAATTGTGTGTAGTTTCTCCAACCATTTCTAAATACAGTCAGTCCCCAGGTTACAAACAAGATAGGGACTGTAGGTTTGTTAAGTTGAATTTGTAAGTCGGAACATGTGCATTTTTTAAGTGTAGCACCAGCCAAAATAATAATTTTTATGGGTTTTTTTTTATAGCATAAAGAAGGGGTAACACTCCTGTAATGTTTGTTTTGCTGTCTGTGCTTATATTTAGAAGCTTTCACCTCACTTTCTGTCCCTATTAAAATTTGATTTTGAAAATTTTGGGTTGTTGTGGAAACCAGGATTGATTGGTGATAAAGAATCAGTGGAGACACCTTTTTCCCATAATAACTCTTACAGGAGTGAATTTCCCTTCCTAGGGGGAAATTTCCTCTCCCCGTTGTCTACCTCCGTTTGTAAGGAGGAGTTGTTTGTAAGTCAGATGTTTGTAACTAGGGGACCGCCTGTAATTGCTAGAGCTTATTTTATATCATTATTAATCAATTCTCTGTTGTGTCAGCAATCTATTGATTTGAGATGGGGGGGGGGGGGGTGGTAGGATACTTAAAACCTGAGGAAAACGTGCAGTAATTGTGTAAGTCTCTGCTCTGTACAGTGAAACTGTAAGGCTTCATTTACATTTGTGCATTCTGGGAACGTGCAAAAAATGCCTGAGCTTCAGTGTGATTGGCATCATGCATATTTAGAGGCAAAGAGCAATGACAGCCTACAGTTGCTTTCAAAACACATTTCCTCTAAAGTGATCCTGTCACCACAGAGTGGCTTTTACCCAATATCTCACCTGTAAAAGAAGCATGAATATACTTAAAACCCAGCATTTCTTTGCACCCCTGCCTGGCAATATCCAATCTGATGAGTTAAATACTCCTCCATCCCACCCTACCCCACTGCATGCTCTGGTTTCTCTGGCGACTAGTATATTCGGTGATGATATATGAGCCTGTATTAAGGTGTTCCAGCAGTCAGGAGGGGGAGCAAGTCATTTTCACAGCCAGAAGAATATTTGCTGCGACAATGCTGGTTTTTCAATGCACAGACTACTGGAAAGGTAAGTATATTCATACTTCTGTTACAGGTGAGCTATTGAGTAAAAGTGACCATGTGATGACCTTATTTGTTATGTGTGAAAAATTGCATATGCTGTAAATTCATTTTTTTTTTAATATGTGTACTCAGACATATATGTAGGTCATACAATTTAATAAAAAGAAGGTTCACTCCTATAGCCACATCCGTAATCGTATAGTTGTAAGGCAAAAAATCAGGGACAGATGGTTTCCACTTTTAAGGCACTCCAGACTTGGATATATAAAAAATAAAAATGTTATTTATACAAAAATTATATCAAAAAGACAGATCGTGCAATAATTAAAAGCATGCATGTGATATCAGCATGATTTCATAAAAGTTGTTACGTGTGTGTGAACCATAAGCCCCTGTGCACCAACGCGCGTTTCGCAAACTCGTTGCCTCAGACACATTCAGGGGTGATGGAAATGAAATAGAGGTCTCACTGTTTAGAATAGAAAAGACAATTATCACAAATATTGCATACAGTGTATTGTTTTCATGAAACACATCTAAAAGTGAACTGGGCCTATGATTGAAAAAGGGAGGGTGTCTCCATCTTACCAAACAGCAGGGCGCATGCATAACAAGGAGAAAAGCTGCTTCCTATCCAGACTTCGGAAAGACCAGCAAGAGAGTATTAGGAATACACCTCAAATGTATATGAGATCATATGGTACTCTAAGAATGAAAATATACAGATTATATGTCACTCCAAATATTTGCATCTAGACATTGTTGATGAAAATGCAACCAAAACAGACCATTTATAGAAAAGACCACTTACTATTAACTGAGGTAATATCTGTGGCAATCCATAGGGGGCACCATTTAACTAAGATACACACAGAGCGAGATGCCAATGTCCAATAAATAGTAATTCTTAGAGCCTGAAACACCAATAGTTCCATATAAGGAATCCACATTCCAATGGAGTGCAATCACCGAATATATATATATATATATATATATATATATATATATATATCATTACTGTGTCCCATCAGTGAGCAGGCGTCTATCAAAGAAAGGATGCAAAACACAGAGAGACAGACTATCAGTCTCAGAATGTCAATAACACTGCTGGTGTTCAAGATAGGAAGACAGCCAGATTATCACCTATATCCACTTACCAGTTTATAGGCATATAGCAGCATATTGTCTGGAGAGATGCTCAATGGAGTGAGCAGCATGGGCCCCTAAATAGAGTGTTGTGAGTGAAAAGGGCACCCACAGCCTGCCGGGGGGGGGGTGTATCCTAATCTGTCTATCATCAGCTGAGCTGTGCAACACAATTATAGGGCAAGGCCATCTTACAGGGGCACAATATAGCTCAGCAAGGAATAAACAATGTAGCTAATCCACACCATCTAGCGACCAAACAAAGCGCACCCACTAAATCACATACAGATCTCCTACCACAAGGAGAAGCACAGACACCAAAGAAAAAGATGGATTAACCCTATTAACCCTATCATAAACCGTAATCATTGAGATTCACACATATTGTTTGCTAGAGATAAGGGTACATCTTTTTTATTATTGTAATATTATTAAAGACCAGACCTAATGTAAAAGTATCTCATTCCCACAAATATCTTTTTGAAACATGTATTTTATATATAAAGACAGTGATTGCAATCTCAGTCTCAAAAGTCACAAAGTTAGATGTGTTTCATGAAAACAATACACTGCTTGCAATATTTGTGATAACTATCTTTTCTATTCTAAACAGTGAGACCTCTGTTCCATTTCCATCATTCCAACATTCGTTGGCGCACAGGGGCTTATGGTTCTCACACACAACTGTTATGAAATGATGCTGATATCACATGCATGCTTTTCATTATTGTGCTGTCTGTCTTTTTGATACAAATTTTATTTACACAAAAATTATATTTTTTTATATATCCGAGTCTGGAGTGCCTTAAAAGTCTGACCTAGTGGAACCATCTGTCCCTCATTTTTTGCCGTAGGACATACAGTAGAAATAATAGTCTGCAATGTATCCTAAGGCACACTTGCATAATGAGGGTCTGGGTATCTTCCATCCTTAGCAAAATTAGATTTAGTCTCTTACCACTTTTTAACATTGACAGTTATTTGTGGCTGGGTGCTGTTAGCTACTGCATTTTACGTACCGCTCTTTACTTTCAAAAGAGTGAGATGTTAAATGGACACTTTGACACATGGTTATTCCTTTATCGTTTCCATTTGTGAAATCCCTTTAGTTGTTTTGCTTTGGTAGAGGTGTTGATCAAAATAGAAGGTGCTGGTTTGATATTTTTTTTTCTCCCCCAGAACCATGATTTTGAAGAAATTCAAACTGCCTTTATTCAGTCTGGTCTGCTAAAATTGTTGGTGAAGAAATGTAGCAAAGGCACTGGTTTCAGTAAGACCTGGCTTCTTCGTGATCTGGAGGTAAGGCTAATGAATACTCAGTATGGTCATGAACAAATATATAATGGTTTCAGACCATGTGCTCGTATTGTTTTTATTTTAATAGTAGTTTTGTAGGGTATTGTAGGCAAAATTGGATTGCATTCTTTATTTTTAAATAAAAATACAGTTCTCCCTTTAAGTAATTCATGTTTTATGCTATGCACTGTGCACATCTAGCAAGCTATTTGTATAAACTTCTGTGGATATGTGCACCCTCCAGCAATGGCTGAACATCATTTTACTGTGGTGGCTACAGCAAACTGTGCCGTAGTCACCACTCAGCACTGAAAAACCTGCTGTAGTCCAAGTCCAGGAGTGCTCAGAAATGGGTGACAATGCAACAGCAAGTGTTGTCACCCTTGGAAAGAAAGTGTTATCTGTCTATTCACCTAACTGCTACAGTTTAACTGAAAGCAAGAGATATACAACAAAAACAGATTAAGCTTTTTCGGCAGTACAAAACCACATGCAACAGCACCTTAAAAGAAAAGTTCCACTGATGCTCCTCCTCCCCTCCTCCTTGGGACTTTTTTGGGGGAGGAAACGGGTACTGATTGCTAGCAGATACCCTCTCCCACTTCTGCAGGAATTGTTCAGGCAATCCTATTGGAAGTTCTTACTTCCCAGCCCGCAACCTCCTGTGACACATCACAGGTCCCAGGGGGCTGCTGGATCATTCACAGGGTACAGCGCAGCTCACGCATGCACAGTGGGGAGTCACAGCCGGCTTCCCACCATTAACATGGCAGCGCTGGGGACCCAAAGACCAGTGAAGAACTGGATGAGGACAGCGCTGGATCCCTGGACAGGTAAGTGTCTCTTTACTAAAGCCAGCAGCAACTGATAAACCTCTTTGTCTGTGTTTAGATTCACTATAAGGAAGAAATCAAGTTTAAAATAAACCTTGAGTTAGTAGCAAAAATAGCAGGAATTTAGCATTGAATAATAGACACCATGAGGTGCCTGCTTTCACCTCTAAAGTAAAAGGGAACTCCTTTTGTCAGCACCACTAAAGGTGGCCATACACATCAATTTTCCATCCGCTAAAGATATGCAATCAGTTTAACATGGCACTTGAGCGAGCCACCATACACTGACCATATTCTTCTGCCTGTTGTATTGTATTCTGTCTTCTTGTATTTTTCACTCAAACAACTGGAACATATGAAATATATACTCACATCGTTTCAGTACAGTTGAATATCCATTTGATTTATTGTCAGAAACCTTACATCCCTCACAACATACCACAAAAAATAGTTTCAGATCATTCGACAGACAATACACACAATAATTTTATTTAGTATGATTGTGTTTTCTGCCACAAGTAACTGGAATAATTTTGATATGATCAATTAGTTTACATTGGGATCGGTCAAAAAAGAAACACATAAGCTTCTGGGATTTGGCGATAGTGGCTAACAAATGCCCAGTTTTTTCCCCGTCTTCAAAGGAGATTTGAGCTGAAATAAATCTTTCTTTCTGCATATCTTATAGCCTCTAGTCAGTGGAATTGCTGGGCATCCAACCATACCCGTTCTGTTTCTCTGCTGGGGTTAGCCAAATACTCCTGTTTTGTCTCGTTCACCAACTGCCTAGCTTATATTTCCCATGCCATAGTATTATTTTTTTATGGCTGATACTTCTTTTAAACATTAGCCTCTAAGATAGGCCTTCAATGTATCCCATATAATCAATGAGGAGGCTGTGTGTCTGCTCTCAAGACATTTTTTAATTGTAATAACATATGCTGTGTTTTTAAAAAGGGATATCCAAAATGGATTTAATTTCCAGAACCCCTGACATTTTTAGTGAACCCAGATTAATTGACAATAACTTGTGAGTGATCTGAGAACTCCTAGATAATATTTAACCTGAGGTAAAAAAGAAAATACTAACTAATTTCCAAAAACAAAATCAATCCATGATGCAGATAAATGTGTACATGAATATTGAGCCTCCAAGGAGTGACCACGCCTCCAAAGATCTATAAGCCCTGCCTCGTGAATATGACCGGCAAATGGAGTTTGCTCTCTTGGGCCCATGAGTTGAAAACGTTTAAATCTAACATGGGATCCAAAATATTATTGAAATCTACTATAATAAGTGGAACTATTATTACATGAAAATCCAAGGCTGCTTTCACACCGGGGCGGCGGGTCCGTTAACTGTGCTTTCGAGCCGCTAGTGGGGAGCTTTTAACCCCCAAGATGGGTTTAAAAGCGACCTGGTTGCGGCGCTTCCGAATCGCTTTTCAGGTGCTTTGGAAGCGTTGCCCATTCATTCCAATGGGCAGAGGCTATTTAGGAGCGCTGTATACAGCGCTCCCAAACTTCCCCAAAGATGCTGCTTGCAGGACTTGATTTCCAGTCCTGCAAGCGCACCGCCCCAGTGTGAAAGCACTCGGGCGGCAGGAGAGGCAGTTTTCAGGCTCTTTAGAGGTGCTAAACGCTTGAAAACATCCTCAGTGTGAAAGGGGTCTTAGGAGCACAACAAGGTCAGGATATATATATATATGTGTTATATAAGACTGCACAATAAAGACCATCAGAAAAGTTTAAACTGCAGGCGCTGTCAGAGGGTTTTATCTTTGAACAGGTCATAATGTTATATTAATTATATAGTAATTTGTTCATCTTGACATTTTTAACTGTACAGCTTCACTTTACCTAAAAAGCTATATAGTTTTCAAATGAGGAGGCATCTCTCAAAATGATTACTTTTGTCTGCCTTCCTTGCAATGGCAGATATCTAATTTGCAAACCCCAGTATCCATTACAATCAAATGCTGTATCTCTGTGCTTCTCCACTCAGCTGCAAAATGCTGATTGATCGCACAGATCAGAGTGGGAGTTTTTTTCAAGTTTGTTGAGCTTCTACTTTTTTTTTAGTTCAGAGCTTTAATATGCATAAAAATTAAAAGATTTGAGTGGTTTGGTTGTTTATTACAATGCTGGGGATAACAGAGATGTGCAGATATCCATGTTGGCCAAATATCTCATGGCTTGTACCCAATACTGTATTGTACCACACAATTGCTTTTTAGTATGGGAAAAGCCCGCTTGGCCATGTTTTTGGCAGGTTGTACTATTTTAATGCTGTACTATGGCTATATGTTTCCTGCTGCAAAGTTTTGCTTATGTGAATTGGATTTGATAACTGAATTCTTGTTTTCTGGAGTAGATCTTGTCTATAATGCTCTATTCATCTAAGAAAGACACAAGCCATATTTCTGAAAAAAATGAACCACCTTCTGTGAAGCCAGAACAAGATAAAGATACTGAGTCACCTACAGTTGATGACGTTCAGAAAAAGCCCAATCCTTTAGAAGGTCTTGATGAAACTGCAAAAACTTGTTTTCAGGTAAACTAAGCCAATTATAAGCAGAAGCATTAAGAGTTTGTTAAGCTTAGTACACACTATCAGGTTTTTTTTTTTTTTTTTTTTTTTTTTAAAAA
>BLSH010297057.1:30771-54875 GCA_018402905.1 Glandirana rugosa
TTTTTTTTTTTTTTTTTTTTTTTTTCAAAACTGGTCAGAGCCACTGTACTACCGATCCAGTGTTAGTACATTGATCTACCATGCTGAGCTATCTTTGTTCTGGCAGACGGACAGCCCCCCCAGCCAGAACACTCCGGTCAGTGCTCTCAGCCATGGGCTGAGAGCGCTGGTCAGGAGCCGGTTGGCTGCTGGTCTTCCAGCATGCTGTCCAACAGAAGCCGGCCCGGCTGCCATACACACGGGCCGAAGGTCGGCTGGTATTTATTGAACAGGCCGATGTCGCCCGACATTAGTTCCGTGTGTACTAGGCTTTAGCCATAGAATTTGCTTCTCTGCCTATACAAATTAATGGGAAAGTAAAAGAAGCTTGATTTAGGTTAAAGTGGATGTAAACCCGAAAAAAAAAAATTTTACTGATACATTTACCTTGTACAGGAGAGGATATCATGCCATTTGTGCCCAGTCTTGCCACGAAGAGTTAATCCAGCTCTGAGTAATCCTCATATCAATTTTCAGTAAGAGAAAGGCCATCTAAGGGAGAAAAAGTTGTCGTTTCATCCCGTGCTGTGTGAGTGACAGGTAATTTCCTTATCTCCTGCATGGAGCATACAGAGCTTCACACTCCCCCCTCCCATCTCCAGCTCTCAGTATAGAGCTGAATGGGGAGTCTTTTGACATCACAACTCCACCCACCAAGCTCCAGCAAAGAGAGCCACCCATTGATTCCAGTGTTTTGCAAGGCTGCTACTGCTGAAAGGGGTGACATTTGCAAGGTAGGGGTACATGCAGGAGGCTTGCATGTACATATACATTAATACTGTGCCATTAGTTTATACTGGGTTGGTGGGTTTACATCCACTTTAATGCACCTTTCAAGGAGGTCATGTGTAGCTCAGAGGAAGGTTTGAATGTACCCTCCACTGAATTGTTAATGATCTCAGGAGTGCCTTTAGATTTATGTAAAATGCAATTGCAATGCACCTTGGAAGCAAGCTGTATTTGCCAGTCAACACTGGTACTAGGGAAGCTGATATATGTTGGGTTACATTACAGTTATGTTCTGTGACCTGTTTGCTGCTGTTAATGAATATTGTTTTATCTGTCTTAATTTTGTTCCTATTTGCTGTCAAAAGTTGGAGAGCTATGTCCCCCAGATAAGGTTACTGCAAACTTTAGGAAATATTTCTCTTCTTTACACCAAGGTGATGATGAGGGAATGCAATTTCCAATTGGACATGTTGGGCTTTTGCATGCTTTTGGCACCACTCAAGTAAAGGTGAAAAGATCTCTGTGTCTTAGAGCATGGGGTGCAAGCTTATTCTGATATCAGTCCAGAGGGCTAGTAAATGTAAAGTGGAATAATTTGGTGCTACTCCCAACCAGCCCAGATGAATAAAGGATGGGTATCATAAGACCCTATGACAAAGCCCTGATGGGCATGGCGAAATGCATCAGGGTGTGTTGTGTGTGGTGGAGACATGTAGTCTGAGGATGCTCCTCATCGTTTATTCACCTGGGCTGGTCGGGAGTAGTGGTGAACCTCTTTCCATATTGGACTTTTGTTACTTTTATCAGCCTGGGAAATGTAGTGTGTTGTTTTCTCATGGCTGTGCCACTTAACATGGTTCTAAACTGATTTTTTTTTTTCTACTGATTGCGTGTGCAGTGTCCGGCTCCTGCAGATTCTCCGCATAGTTGTCTGCCCGTACCTCCGATACGTGCAGGCAGTTAACTAAGAGCTGGAAATTCAATGAACTACAAGGATGCTTGCCAGTGCCTTCACCGTTCATTGAGAACTACAAACTGTCAGCCACAATGGATGATAGTACTTGTAGTCTCTTCATTCACAGGAAACTGAATTAATTATGCGGACATGTTGGCGAAGTCCCACACAGCCACACTGTTTTCAAATTGTGACAGCGGGTGCAGGGATATTGTGCGCTGTCATATTGGGGGGGGTTGTGGGGACTGAAGCACAGTAACATGTGAAAGGTGAACCTATCCTTTTAATGCATTCTCTGCATTTAAATAAACCACAATCGATTACACTGCACTTGTTGCAGTCTTTACTATTTAAAACTTTATTCATTGGGAAGAGTGAAATTAGTTTAAACTGGCTTCAACAAACCTGAGAACTCAGATGCAAAGATATCACCAGTGTAGTGCAACAGGGAATATCAAAATAATAGGTTTCCCCAGCATTTGCCAAAAATGTAAATTTTCAATGCATTGACCCTCTAATGTCATAGGACTCCCTGAAGAGTAAAAGTTTAGGTATACTATTTTAATCGGGGTAATTAAAGTTTTTTTTTTTTTTTAGTGGCTAGACTGGTGTTCTTGCCACTGGAAATGCTAAAGTAAAGAATTAAACTATTTGCAGAATATTTGTACTGGTATATTAATGAAGCAGTTGCTCATGGCAATACATGACACTGTTGTGGTGGTGCTTGTGCATCAGACTAAACATTCAGGCAACCCTGGGATCTGTTGATGTTGATTCCTTCCGCTAATGCTTACCATTCTTATATAATTAGGTCTTGTGTATGTACAGGAGCAGCTATCTATGTAAGAACATCTGAATTTCCTAGGGAGTACTGGAAACATTTCTACTGTAGTTTTTCATACTGTGACTCCATATAATTCTTCTTGGTATATGTCTGCATGCTGTGGATTATGTAAATTGTTCATGTTACATAGGTTATTCATGAAGCCCATAATGTACCTTTACACATCCTTCGAGCAATATATGAGATGGAAAAGAAGAGCACAGAATCATTCCTTGAAGACATCCAGAAAAGGTAAAGTATGAAATTGCACTGTGGACAAATGTAAAAGCACCCTTTGGTCCAGTTATTAAGAAATTTTAGTTACGTTTAGATCAAAAAGCTGAGTATATAGTATAACCACATGCAATGTTTCATTATACTGCACTGTAGACCAATCACATGGTTACATTGCACGGTACTGCTAGTCTAAAATGTTTTCATTTCCTGCAGACCTTTATACTCCTGTTTTGGAAATGCCCCAAATTAGTCTGCTATTGGCATCTGGTAATAGACACCATTATTAGGGCTTTCCAGCCAAGTCTTAAAGAGCAATAAGTCTTTCAACAACTGGGTACCCCACACAGATTCATTAAGCTTTGGGACCCATGGTTGTCGGTCCCTGGTCTGGCGCACCTAGCCTTATTGTCACTGCAGATACTTCACTGTTGATACTATCAATAAGGGCGGCCATAGGCAGTTTGAATCTTAGCCGGTTCCTACTGAACCGTGGTCTGAGGTTCGAATCGTGTATGGGTAGGCTGCATGTACCAAGCTGATCGATCGATCAACTTGGGTACAACCAGCCTACCAGCTTTACTTGCGATTATCAAGTGCGGCTGCTATAGCCGCTAGCAATAATCAATGTCCTCTCCTGGCGGGGACGGCTTCCCCCCACCGGGAAAACACAATGTCTCGGCAAGAGGAATTCCCGTCAGCACTGTCTGCTGATGGGGGAATCGTACGAAATGTCCACTGTCTATGGCCTACCTAAGTCACATCACTAGTTTTTCAGAGATGTGTATACTTTGTAAACTAAGCGGATGCCCTACTTCCATGGTTTATTTTGTTGCTGTGCACTGTAAAAGGGCATGCTCTCATTGCGTTGCACTCTCAATTTTACTCAGCTTAGGCAGTGGTATCTCTTTAAATACTTTTATGGTACTTCACGTACAGATCCTTTGCTCCCCTCTTCTCTCATCTGATTGGGGGGGGGGCGGGACAGGGGGAGTAGCATTACATATATTTCTCTGACAACCAGCTTGATATGTGTTTTAGATACCTCTCTGGAGTTATTATATGTCTTTGTATTAGAGCTGCACAATTAATCGTATTAAAATCGCGATCTCGATCCAGCCCCCCCCCTCGCGATCTCCATCAGGCATTACCGCGATTTTTAGTGCAGTTCGTCTGAAGTCTTTTCTAAGTCGGAGCGACCTGAGTCTCTGGGGAGACTGCCAGGTCTGGGCAGAGAGCCAAGTCCTGAGTCATGCTGATAAAGACGCTAGAAGAGATACAAAGTAACTACTTCAAAGCAATGTTCTCCCTGTATAGAAGATGTTCAGTTTAACCCTTTAAAGACTAAATATTTTCTGATTTTGCTGCTTACAAATAGAAAACCAATATTTTGTACTAGAAAATGACTTAGAACCCCCAAACATTATATATTTTTTTTAGCAGAGACCCTAGAGAATAAGATGGCGGTTGTTGCAATATTTTATATCACACGGTATTTGATCAGCGGTATTTCAAGCTAAATTTTTTGAGGAAAATTGACCCTTTCAAAAAACGAGACAGTGCTGTTAGCCCAATTTTTTGTATAGAATCGTGAATCTTTATTCTAAGCAAAAAAATTCTCATTTTGGCCAGAATCGTGCAGCTCTACTTTGTATATATACATTCCAACTGAGGATGTCTGATGGTTGTTGCCTGTTTTCTTTTCTTGTTTTTAAAAACATAACAAAACTCTTATTAAAAATCGATTTGACTAAAAAAATATATTTTCAGCACGGTCTATGAAATCCAACGCATGACTGCTCCATGGGGACCAAAATGTGTCTTTGTTAATTTCCATATTATCAGCATCATTTTTTTTTTTTATGAACTGAAGAACTTTAGGCATGTTTTCATTTCTTTTTCTTAAGATTCGATGAGAACTCTGATATGGTTGATGAAAAAGTTAAGAAGATGGCACAGAAATGGCAGCCACTGAAGTCCGTAAAATCGGAGGAACAGCTCTTAAATGTGACAGACACAGACATGGTCATTCCACCTTGCCTGGTTAGTTATGACTTTTTCTTTATATAAGAATGGTATTGAATTCAGCCTTATTTGAAGTGTGTCCACTTGCCCATTAACACATCAACTCTCCCTGTTCCTTTTGTAGAAAATTCCAAATGTGCAGAACATACAGCAGCCTTGCTGATGGTCACTGATGGGTTTTACTTCCTCTTTGTTTCTCCTGATTACCCTGCAATATAAAAGCATAATAGACTAGTATGCATCGCATACTAGTCTATTATGTGACACTTACCTGCCATGGAAACCCGCGATGGCCCCGCTCCAGGAAGCGCCCATCTTCGCCCCTCTTCCTTCCGGGGGCTGCGGACTCTGGCTCTGCGATTTGCCGAAGCCGCGTGACGTCACTCCCACGCATGCGCGCGGGAGCAGCCAATCGTGGCACGCTGTCAGTGAAGAAACAGCACGGAGGCCGTTTTTTCACTGCTCAAGTGCCCGATGACATAGGCACATGCGAGTACACTGCTTATCTCCTGAACCGTGCAGGTTTGGGAGATATGCAGGGAGCCTACAGGTAAGTCTTATTATAGGCTTACCTGTAGGTTAAAGTGGTTGTCAAGACTTGACCAACCACTTTAATTTAGCAAGCTGAAGATAGAAGCTGGTTGGTTGCCATGCCCAGCTGCTCCAAATTCTGTCTGCTCTAGTTTCATAAATTCTCCACATTGTCAGGCCAAATAGAAAGCTAAGAGCACACTATATTTTTGGCAAATGAAAAGTTTTTTTTTTTTTTTTTCTGTGTTGCAGAGTAATGAAAATCATAAATTAGAGATGTGCATTTATCACAGAAATGTAATTTAGGGTTTGAACTAAAAATACTTTTTTTTTTTTTTTGTTTATTGGTCTGCTAAATAGCATATTTAGATTTTTGCATGTTTTTTTTCAGTAGGAGTTGTAAACCCTCCTGGTTTTTCTGCTTAATGCATTAAGGTGAAAAACCTTTTCTGTTGCAGCAGCCCCCCAGAGCCCCCGTTTACCTGAGCCCAGATCGTTCCCACGCCAGGGAAGAGCCTAACAGCTCCAGCCAGTGTCTCGGGTCCTCATTGGATAGATAGATAGATAGTAGGGGAGCCATTGGCTCCCGCTGCTGTCAATCAAGTCCAGGGATGCGTGAGTTGGGGGTGGGGGCTGAGTCCTGTTGTCTGTGTCAATGGACGCAGCAACAGGGCACGGGAGCGCGCCCACACAAGTGACCCCAGGGAGAGTGCTTCCCTGATGGGTCACTCGATAAGAGGAGGAACCACAGGTGCCACCGAGGGACCCCAGAAAAGGAGGATCGGGGTCACTCTGTGCAAAGCCCTTGCACAGAGGAGGTAAGTATAACATGTTTGTTATTTTAAGTGTCCTTGTGTAATGTAAAAAATCTGCCACTCTAGCTATATTATTGCAGCCCCGGTGCTCAGCTGATTGTCGGCTCTCCCCCTCCTCCCCGACTGATGTCAGCGGGAGGGCTCGGCCCCGCCCACTGGATCTGCGAACCGAGAGAGAAGAGAGCTGACAAGTCAGCTGAGCGCTGGGAACAGAGCTGATCTAGGTACAATTCGGCTGATTTTTTACATTGCACAAGCACAGGGAGTCTGCAGTGATCCAAGACTTATTGGAAACCTCAGTGCAAACTTTCAGACCCATAAAATAATGCAAAAGGCATGTAGCTAACCCACAGTGCTCAGAGGAATTTTTGTCATGGTTGGTAAAACAAACATTGCATAACAATGGTTTAAAACCAGGTTAAAAGCTATTAAACATTTTTTTAATAAAACAAATAAGATATAATTAGCTGAACACCATTAGTTTCCCTTTAAAGTGGTTGTAAAGCTTTACATTTACACTCACTGAATTGACTCGCTTCAGGTGATACACAGACACAAAACAAATCCTCATACATAAGATGTACCTGTTTATCTGCAGAACTCTTTTCTACAGTCTTTGAAAACACACAGAGCAGAAGCTATTTCTCAGCTCCAGCAGGCAGAGGAAAGAATCTGATGTGTCACACTGCACAGCACAGAGGGGAGTGCTGAGTGTAAGCTGAGACGTGACTGGAGGGAAATGGCACACCCTCCGCTACATAGTCTCCTAGGGAAATATGCACAGCTGAGGCTGTCCATCTAGACGTGTGTTGGAGAAGGAATGCCTCCCAGGATTCTGTGGTGTTGGGATAACCTGTCAGAAGTGACTAATGCAGATACAGAGGGAAAACAGAGGAGACAGAAATTATACTTGGTGCTTTGGAATGAGGCATGTTAATACTATAGAGTGATATGCTCTGTTTATTTTTCATATCAGAAGTTTACAACCACTTTAAGAGATGTACAGATGTAAATGTATTCAGTGTAACTGAAAGACTGCACACTGCCTGTCTCAATCAATTACATATTTAAATAGATAATTGTATAGTTATTTTAATATTTGTATGCATAAAGAATATAAAGCTTTATCTAGGCTTAAAGAAGTTATTTTACAGTGGAACAATGTGTAAAAAGCATTGCTTCCCACACCTACAATTTAAATCACCTACACATTTCTAAAATGGGAAAAATTCTTGTGATGCCTGAAACTATTCTTCTTGCAGATGAAACCTGTTCAGTGTGATAAAGCTACCGAGGAGTCCAATCCTGTCAGTCAAAAACTTATTGTAACAAATGAGAGTGACCTTCAAGTTGCCTATGCTAAACAAAGGCGAACAAAAAGCTCTATACTTCTCCGCAAAGAGCTTGATTCTCGTAGCAAGATAGCAGCTCGGGATTATCTGTTCCATGTGAATGAGGCCACAGCTGTTGTGTATGCCCGCCATGTACTTGCTTCCTTGTTGGCTGAATGGCCTGATGGCATTCCACTGAATGAAGACATCCTGGAATTAAGTGGACCTGCACATATCACATATATTTTAAATATGCTAATGCATCTGGAAGAAAAACAGTTGTGGGAAAAGGTAAAGTGATTTATAAATGTTCCATTTTATATTTTCCTATATTCTTCTACATATATCTGTATTTTTCCACAGAGAATAGTGACTTTTTCGTAAACCTTTGGCCAATGTCACACGGGCAGTTTTGTATAAGCGATCTGCAGCTCAATTGCTAAGTGACTGGCACTTTGCAGCGTTTAATAATAGCCACAAGAGTCGCCAGCAAGTTTACCTCAGCAACAATAATCATAGGGACATAGGCAGCACTCGGAAGGCAGCTCCCAGGAGATATGATATGAAGGGATCTCTGCAACAATAAAAACAAACAGAGAACACCACTGTAGGTGCAGCATGAGATACTAACAGCAAGTTTATTCACACAATTAGCAACTCACATTTAAGTAAAGAAGCGCTTGTCACAACTGGCAAAAGTCTGGATGGTGAAAGCAGGTTGTGAGGAGGTAATACAACACCACCTCACCACCTGCTTTGACCCCTTGGTCGTTTTACTACACAAGGTTGCAGGGTGCTTGGTAGGTGCTACACCCGCCAAGCATGACAATAATTGTCCACTGTCAGCACACCTGATTCCACTGTCAGTACACCTAACCAGAGCTTTTTTTCTCTCACTTGCAGCTGCTGCTGGCACCACTCTGGTCCTATTAGCCCTTTTACTTCCAGGTCCACACATCGTATGGTCCTTTAGGCTGGATTCACACCTGTGCATTTTTAGTGCATTTTGCAGATTTGCACTGCAGTCCATTCAACATGGTTTCCTATGGAACACATTCTGCAGTGCAAATCTTCAAAATACAAAAAGCACTAAAAATGCATAGGTGTGACTCAGGCCTTATGGGGGGGTTGTACACACACTCCCAGTGGCTGCAGCCACTGGGAGTGTGTTTATATATGACAAGCTGACTGCTGTCAGATGGAAGCAATCCAGTGGCTGTTTGCAAACAACCCCAGTAAAGGTCACACTGTGGCTGGGGAAGAATCTAATGCAGTGCAGTCTGCACCTTCAGGCTATCTAGGGGTATTAATTGTGCATCTAATAATGATCAAGGGCTCTGTAACTGGTGTGGCAGGGATTAGAAATATCCTCACTGGTGTGATGGTGATCAGGTACACTGAGACTGGCGTGCAGGTGATCAGGGACAATGACTGACGAGGCAGTGATCAGGGTCACAGTAACTGCTGTGATTGACCCTGGTACCATGTAATTGCTGTAACCAATCAGAGTAGTAAAAAATTATTGCGGTCACAGATCCCGCCAGTGAGCGCTATAGAGATTGCGCCCAAACGGCCAATATGGGAGGATGTATGAGGCGGTTAAGAAGAATCTGTCACAAAAATCATCACATAGGAGACTTGGTCCCCTATCTGATGGTAGACCTTTGTGCTAATATTGTATAACACAAAAAATTGGAACTACCCCTATTTTATTCTCTGGGTTGTCTTTCAGAAAATAGTGTTTTAGGGTTTTTTGCAATCTTCAGGGCTAAAAGGATTTTCCCTAAGCGTCTTTCAGGACAGCACCTCGAGAGATGGCTCCTCCCTCGAAATCCAGGAAACACCTACTTCCACTTTTTAAAAGGAGGCATCTCCACATTCCCATCAGTTTTTGTGTTTCCTCCGGCAAGGGAACACCTAAGGAAGGGGGTCAGGTCTTTATGGTGCTTTCCTGAGAGACCAGGCTCCCCCATTTCACCTTACCTTTTTTTCTTAAGATAGTCCACCCTCCCACACCGCTGCACAGGCAGACTCAGGTGGGCTCCTTCTCCCCTTCTTACGCTCTAGGCGGCGGCAGGACGGCCACATTTTGTTTTTGATTTTCGCACCGTCAGGAGCCGCCGCCATCTTGTGGATGGCTGATGGAGATTCAGCCCCGCCGAAAGTGAGGTAACCGGCAAGGGGGTGGCGCTTTAGAGCGAACATGCAGATTCAGGACACCGCAAGTACGCAAGGGGAGGAGTGGAGCTGGTGCTTATTTCCGTTTCTGGTCCAGCACTTGAGAGTCCAGAACCAGTCTTTTCGGCCACAGGTGGATGCCAGACCTGCAATGGAGTCAGCAGTGTTGGCGTGTGGGGCAGGCACAGGCACCAGCAAGGCTCGGGTAAGAGGGGTGGAGAGCCCCTAAAACTCTGTATTGCCTTATCTCTGTCACTTTTTTTCCCCCTGGTGGCGGGGGCCTGTCAGGGCACATAAAGTGGTGAGGTTACTTTACTGTGCACCTAGGGTGAGCCTGTTTAGAGGTTGGCTGACTTACTACAGGGGTCTGTATCCTTTTCTTTTTGACTTTTGGCAGTCTAAGAGCTCTGACCAACCAACTAAAAGGAAGTGTCCATCATGCAAAGCCAAGTTGCCTGAGGGATGGAAGAAGGCTTTATGCCAATTATGTATTGATGCATTGGTTAAAGAAGAAGCCTCTTCCGCTTGCAGTGATATAATCGCATCAGTCAAAAAGGAGTTGGACGCTACTATTCATTCCTTCCACTCCTCGCTTTCAGGGCCATCTAAAAGTCAGCCATCAACCTCCTGGTTCTTCTCGAGCTCACATTTAATGCCAGCGGTAGAGACTGAAGAGGGTTCTCCTACCCCTGGGGGCTTATCTCTCTCTCTCATTCCGACGACTCTGAGGAAGAAGAGGAGGACGGGTCAGACCCTCAAGATATAAGCCTACGTTAGAGCAGGTGGATGCTCTGTTGAAAATGGTGTACGATACATTGGGCCCAGTGGGAGAAAAGAAAGAGTTATCTCTCCATGACCGTATGTACGAAGGGCTTTGTGAGCACCTTCCCAGTGCACCAGGCGATTTCAGAGGCCATTAAAAAAAGAATGGACCGAACCAGAAAGGAAGCCATTCTTTCCTAAAGTGCATAAAAGGCAGTTTCCTTTTAACGAAGACCCATCAGCTGTCTGGAACAAGGTCCCAAAGCTGGATGCGGCTTTTTTGCAAGTGTCCAGGTCCACAGACCTGGCATTTGAGGATATGAGGATTCTCAAGGAACCCATGGATAAAAGAATAGATCAACAGCTCAAGAGGGCCTGGCAGTCTAATATGAACAGTCTGAAGCCTGCAATGGCTACTAGCTGCATATCCAGAAACCTGGAATACTGGATAAAGTCACACATTTTAGCAGATTCTCCTAAGCAAGAGATCCTTGATTCCTTTACAACTCTTGCAATGGCATATATTTCAGACGCCTCTGCAGAGTCAGTTAGGATGACGGCAAAATCAGCGGCCTTGGCTAACTCAGCCAGAAGGGGGCCCTATGGTTGAAGACCTGGCAGGGGGATGCAGCATCTTGGAGCAAGCTGTGCAGCCTACCATTTACAGGAGATCTTTTATTTGGCCCTGATGTAGACTCTGTCTTAGATAGGACAGCTGATAAAAAAGAAATCATTCCTGATAAAGAAAAAACAACCAGTAAAAAAGTTTTTTTATCCTCAAAGAACTCAAGAGCAAGGTAAAGCTCAAGAGAAGAAGAGGAACTGGTCAGTACAGAGGGGAAAAGGAAGAACAAAAGTCTTGTTCAATCCTTCTGCGACCTCCAGCAAGACGCAGTGACTCGTCACTCCAGGTGGGGGGAAGACTGCAGAACTTTCTCCCATACTGGGCAAGTGTGTCCGGAAATCAGTATATTCTGGACATGTTAGCCCAAGGGTACAAAATAGAATTTGCGGATAAACCACCAGAAAGATATTTTGTAACAAGCCTTCCAGGAGACGCCACAAGAGCACTGGCAATGAAGAACCTTTTGAAGGATGTGATGCGTCAAAAAGTTGCTATTCCGGTGCCTCCAGGGGAACGACATCAGGGATTTTATTCCCACATTTTTCTGGTGAAGAAGCTGTCTGGCAGTTTCTGACTTATTCTCAATTTAAAGCTCTAAACAAATCAGTTCAGTACAAGAGGTTCCGTATGGACTCAATCTTCACAGTAAAGGGTTTGTTAACAAAGGGTTGCTTTATGGCATTAATCGACCTTCGAGATGCATATCTGCATGTTCCAGTATCACCACAGTCGCAGAAGTTCCTGAGATTAGCAGTAAACTAGGGAAAAGAAATCCTCCATCTTCAATTCAGGGCTCTGCCTTTCGGACTCTCAACAGCAACTTTTCGAAGATTATAGCAGAAGCGGTGGTGCCTCTACGTCTACAGGGGATAGCAGTACCTGGACGATTTGCTTCTGTTTGCCTCTATCAGGGAAAAATTGCTGGAGGATCTTGCAAAAGCTCGCAGTCATTTAGAGGCATTGGGATGGATTATCAATGTACAGAAGTCAAATTTCAATCCAGCTCAACAGGTCACATTCTTAGGTTACCTGATAGACTCAGTAGAGCAGAAAGTCATTCTACCAGTAGAAAAAAGGGTCAAGGTCCATAGCGTGGCAGCAATGCTCCAGACCAACCAGGTATTTACGGCCATCCAGTGGGCCTGTTTCGTTTCAGACCTCTACAAGATTTTCTTCTAAGGGTTTGGAATCACAATCCAGACACCCTAGATGTAGAAGTAAAAATCCCTTTGAGGGTCAAAAGGACCCTTTGGTGGTGGAGGAACCAGGAAAATCTTGCCAAGGGTTTACTGTTTACATGGCCAAACAGTGAAACAGTGAAAACGGACGCCAGCAGCTGGGGCTGGGGAGGCTCATTGGAGACTGACCTAGCACAAGGTGCAAGGTCCAAGGCAGAGGTAGGAAAGTCCTCAAATTGGAGAGCATTAAAGGCAGTTGCTTTAGCATTAGCTGCCTTCTCCCCAGGCCTCCAGGAGTTCAACGTAAGGATACTGTCAGACAACGCCACGACCATGGCCTACTTGAACAGACAGGTGGGCATGAGAAGCAGGGCTCTTCAGATCTTGTCAACAGAGATCTTGAGGGAAGCGGAACACCATATGCTCTCCCTATCAGCAGTCCATTTAAAGGGCACTCTAAACGAGGTGCCAGATTTTCTGAGCAGGCAAGTTTTTGTCACCTTCAGTCCATATCATAAAGATATCATCAATATAACGATAATATCTGTATGGCTTATGTTGTATGCTGTTCAGGAATTTTTCCTCCAGGTCAGCCATAAATAAATTAGCATATTGGGGTGCACATTTGGCTAAAACTGTTTTTATTCAGTACTGCTTGGACCTTGAAGAAGGGGAGATACCCCGAAAGCTTGTCCTGAAAAATTTTATATTAGTGCAAATAAAAAAAGTATCACGGACAGTACTCAATTTTCTCTGAGCAGGCAAAAAATTCTAGAGGCGGAATGGAGCCTGGATCCAGAAGTGTTTTCTGCAATCACCCAATGATGGGGAGTTCTGCAAGTGGACTTGTTCGCAACAAAACGCACAGCTTCTGAAGTTCTCTCTCCACAGATACAGCAATTTGCTAAGCATAGATGCCCTCACGCATCCTTGGGACTTTCAGCTAGCCTATGCATTTCCTCCTTTTCAGCTGATACTTCTAATATTAAGAAAAATACTGAGGGAGAAAGCGTCTGTTATTCTAGTTGCTCCATTCTGGCCGAAAAGGGCTTGGTTTACCACCATCCTGCAGTTGGCGATCAAACCATGTTGGAGGCTTCAACCCAAACAGGACTTGCTTCGTCAAGGACCAGTTTGCCATCCAGACATAGCCAGACTAAATCTTATCGTCTGGTTTCTGAAGAGCAATTGTTGAGAGCAAAAGTATTTTCAGTACCTTTGATAAATACCCTACTTTCTAGTAGGAAGAAAGTTACTAGAAACATCTACAACAAGATCTGGAAAGTCTACAACACTTGGTCGTTTAGAGGGTAGAACTCTAGAAGACTTGGTATCAGTACTGGAGTTTCTACAAGCAGATGCAGACAAGGGTCTAGCAGTCAGTACCCTGAAGGTACAAGCTGCCGCACTAAGTGTGTTTTTGGAGAAACCAATAGCTCCTGAACCCTTAGACGAAAGATTCTTTAAGGCACTCACCAGAGCCAGGCCCACACCTAATAAGTTGTTTCCCAAGTGGGATTTGTCCCGTAAAAAGGCGGCGATCTGCGAACAGCTGCTAGGGGGCGCGCGCGCGCCCGCCGCACTCCTGAGGAGTGTGCCCGCGGCTTGGGCGGATCTGATGTCCGCCGGCGAGCCGCGATGAGCGGCCACAGGGAAAGAACGGGGAACCGCCGATGTAAACACGGCGGTTCCCCATTCTGACATTGCAGGCATGGGAGATCTACTGATCCCTGTCACTGGGATCAGTTAGATCTCTCATGCCCATGGTAGCCCAACCCCCCACAGTAAGAACACACCCAGGGAACACAGTTAACGTCTAGATCTCTCCCTGCAGGTTAACCCCTTCACTGCCAATGACATTTATACAGTAATCAGTGGACATTTACATTTCTGATCGCTGAATAAATGTCATTGGTCCCAAAAAAGTGTCAAAAATGTCCGACATCTCCGCTGCAATATCGCAGTACCGCTAAAAATCGCAGATCGCCGCCATTACTAGTAAAAAATAAAAAAAATAATAAAAACCCCAGAAATGTATTCTCATCATTCGTAAACGTGGCCACTTTTGCGCAAACCAATCAATAAACGCCGATTGTGATTTTTTTATCACAAATATGAGGAAGAATATAAATCGGCCAAAACGGTGAAAAAAATGTTTTTTTATATTTTTTTTTTGGATTTGAATTTTAGCAAAAAGTAAGAAATTTGTTTTTTTTTTTTGCAAAATGGTCGCTCTTTTGTTTATAGCGGCGATGAGAAATGACGCAGAGGCGATCAAATACCACCAAAAGAAAGCTCTATTTGTGGGAAAAAAGGACGCAAATTTTGTTTGGGTGCAACGTCGCACGACCGCGCAATTGTCCGTTAAAGCGACGCAGTGCCGAATCGCAAAAAGTGCTCTGGTCCTAAAGCTGGAAAACCTTCCGGTTGGTAAGTGGTTAAGGAACCTAACATTCAAAACAGTATTCTTGATTGCAATCACCTCCGCAAGAAGAATCAGTGAGATGCTTGCTCTGTCAGTAAAAGAGCCCTTTTTGTCTATTTATCCTGATCGCATTATTTTGAAGACAGATTCTTTGTTTTTGCCAAACGTAGCGACAGTCCAGAACCGATCGCAAGGAATTATTTTGCCAACATTTTGTGTGAATCCTTCTAATGAGAAGGAAACAAGTTTCACAGTTTAGATGTGAGAAGAACTTTGTTACATTATTTAGAAATCACAAAGGACTTTAGGAAATTGGACTCTTTGCCGATCCAATTTTCAGGTAGCAAGAAAGGCCACCAGGCCTCTAAGGGGTCAATTGCAAGGTGGCTCAGATTGACGATTCTGGAGGCCTACTCCGAAATGGGACTGAGGCATTTGGCAGGAAAGTCCTACAGGCTGTAGTCCCTCCCTAGGGGGTAAGTCTCGCTTATCCTCTCAAAGTGCTGTCCTGAAAGACGCTTAGGGAAAATTCAAGTTAGTCTTACCGGTAACTTGTTTTCCGATAAGTCTTTCAGGACAGCAGCAACCCACCCTTGTTGTTTTTGTGCATATATTCAGGCTGATGTTAACTATGTTCTGATTATGTGTTCCAGCTTGGGCCAGAGGTACTCTGCTACAACTGATGGGAATATGGAGATGCCTCCTTTTAAAAGGTGGAAGTGTGTGTTTCCTGGATATCGAGGGAGGAGCCATCTCTCAAGGTGCTGTCCTGAAAGACTTCTTGGAAAACAAGTTACCGGTAAGACTAACTTGAATTTTTTTAAACATCTGTGAAAAAAAAACACAAAAACTGCTGGCAGCGAAATGGTTGTGGCAGGGAATACAGAGAGGGTGGACTGCAGTTGATATCACTCTGCATGCACCAGCTGCTCCATTTATAAAAGTCCCACTGCTGCTGTATGAGGCTCCACTGTTCTGCAGACTGCAGGTCAGCAAACCAAGGGCGCGATTTACCTGTCACATGGCTGCAATCGACAGGTTGCCGACCCCTGGTCTAAACCAGTGTTTCTCAACTCCAGTCCTCAAGGCGCACTAACAGGTCATGTTTTTAGGGTTTCCCTCAGATGAAACAGTTGTGGTAATTACTAAGGCAGTGAAACTGATCAAATCAGCTGTGCAAAATAATGGAAATCCTGAAAACATGACCTATTTGTGCGCCTTGAGGACGGGAGTTGAGAAACACTGGTCTAAACAGTTTTTGAGATATAATTGGAACCGTTAAAGGATGTTATACATTAGCAGATCTATATGGCCAGACATTTGGCCATTTGCAATGGTGTCAAGCTTTACAGCACCTATTGTGTCTTCTGATTTAGCATACAGGTGCATGCAGGGTGAATACTTTGTTCCTTTTCTTATTTTAAAGGAGAATGGTTGGTTCCAGAGAGATTTGAGACATATACACCTTCCTGCTGTAATTACTACATGAAATGATCTCTGATCAAAATTAATTCGCTCGTGCCTTTATCATACCGAGCGTTTATCATACAGCATGAAAACATTCTAGATATATTTAGCTGTTTTCTGGACTTTGAAATATATATTTGCCTATCAGTGCAATCTTATGTAACTGGTGACTGTAGCGCAGTAAACCTGCTGCTGAAGGGACCACTTAAAGGGCATGTAATCCCAAACAATGAATTTTTCTTATTCTGTCACATTTGGCCTGTTAAATAAACCATTGAAAGAGTTTTGTTAAATCTGTTTGACAATTGCAAAAATTACCTGTTAATCTTGCCAGAAATATTGTCAACTGATAATGTCAGTGTGCATTTATATCTGTTACTTTGATCTCTCGAAGATCTACAGAACTCCTCCCCTGTTATGGAAAAAGAAAAATGTAGTGGTGGGGGGGGTGTTTAGTCCTTTTCTTTTCTTCATAGTTAATTGCAGTAAAAGAAGTTTGTCACCCTGAGACTGGCAGTGTGTCCCTGGCAGGATTACCAGATGAAAATAAGGAAAAAAGATTGAATACTATTATTATATTGCGTCCACTACATATAAGAAATGGTAATATATTACATTTTTGTTCTTGGGTTTAGATATTTCTTTAGACAGTGTAGCATTACAGTTCTAACGGGATTGTTTCTTGTATTATACAATGTGTAGTCTTTATGCAGGGAATTTAGAAAACTGAATTGCTTGTGTCTGGATCCAGTAGGGGAATTAAAGTTTTTGTATTATTTCTATTTTGAAGAGCCTTTACTAACATAAGTTATGGTTCCTTATAAATCTGATGGAGTATTCAATCAGAGACCTGATTTTAATTATTCACCTGAAAAAATATACTTTTGTTGCAGATTTTACAGAAGGTGTTGGGAGGCTGTAGTGGAATTATGCTTGGAACAGTAGCAGTTACTGCCTGTCAGTTTATGGAGGAACCAGGGACAGCAGTACAAGTGCGGGAATCTAAACATCCTTACAACAACAACACAATCTTTGAGGTAATGCAATACATAATATTTTAACGAAAATTAGTTGTGAAACCTTTTTTCCTGAAGTATTCCTATACTCAGGCCTCGTTAATACAGATGTACTACAGTGTACGAGGTCCGTGTTTGCGAAAGCTGCATGTCATGATCAGAATAGCTAGAGATACAACAGAATTTATTTCCAATTCTTAACTTTTCTTGTAGAATTTATTCTAGGCTCTGGCAGTCCTGAGCCATTCTGTTGGTCAACTTGTGTTTCGTTAGGGCATCCCATTGCATTGAATGGGCTGCTTAATGAACCAAAAAAGGTGTGTGTACTATTTTTTGTAATGCAGCATAGTACAACACACACTAGCAATGCACACCCATCAGAATGTCACGGCATCACACCAATACATGTTCATGCTAATCCTAAAACTATATGGTGAGAACCCAATGAAATAAAGGCATTAGTAGTATTATACTTGTTCATTCATTTGAGGAAACATTTCCAAAGTTGCATATTTGTGTGTTCAAATTGCTTGAGAATTCTAGAGGTTCACAACCTTTTGGAAGGGAAGATAAGAGCCTGATTTGACTCCAGGATTTCTCTAAGATTCTTATGTTACCATCTAGGGATCTAAAGGGCCTCTCTTACTTTCGCTAATCTCAGTCTTTATGAGTTCACCATCAGAAAAAAAGTGAACAATGGTGATGATGCATAGTAAAGACGTTTCCTCTTTGGATGTTCAGTTGATTGGTGAACTAGATCGGACAGTTACTTTGTATAGGAAGCCGCTGTTGGGCAGTAGCCTTTTGCAAGCCCAAGCTAGTGTTCCTAGCCATATCATAAAATAAATTCCTGTATGGCAGTTCTTACATCTTCGTCGGATTTGTAGTATGATAAAAAGATTTTGAACAGGAGGCTTCCTGGAAAGAGGCTATCCAAGACAGGTTTTAATTACGGTAAATAAAAATATATATAAAATGTTGCTAATCCAAACTTTTTTTATTGGTTTAAGTGTCCATTCACACATGGACATCAAAATCGGGTGACAAATCATACCCCCTGTTTTCCAATGATAACCATTCATACATGTGCAACTTAAAGTTGCAGCGACTTCAAAGTAGTTCATGCACTACTTTGGTCCGACTTTCATGCAACTTGAGGGCCATAGACTTCAATGGTAACCCTCAAACTTGCATGAAAGTCTTACCTGAATGTTATACAATGCAACAGATCTCAATTATCTTTAGTCAAATCCAAAGCCATATCCACCCAAAGTTGCACTCTAAAATAAAGTTGAGCTATTTTGGAGTTGTACAAGTGTGAATGGAGCCTTAAAAATTAAGTTGCAGAGAATGTATAACACATAATGTAGCATACATTCAAGCATTCTAGGAAAAAGGAAGATTGATCATGACAACTTGTACCATGTTTAACTGATGTTACTTTTAACAAACCGTTAACAATATTTGCATAGGCAGATTACACATGCACTTCCATAGCAATAATCAGTAGTGACATATTCCAGATGTGGCTCCTTAGCAAGCGGCTTGCTATGGGGGCACTTGGAGAAGAGGAGGAGCCAGGAGCAACGGCGGGGGACCGGAGAAGAGGATTGAGGCTGCTCTGTGCAAAACCATTGCACAGAGCAGGTAAGCATAACATGTTTGTTGTTAAAAAAAAAAAAACACCTTAAGGTGGGTTCACACCTATGCTAATTGGAATGCAGGTTTCCCTGCATCCAATGCGCATGACGGGGCTGTCTATGGAGCCCGTTCACACACCTCCATGGCGGCTTGCACAGGTGTCCTGTGCATCTTTGGCTCCATTTCAGGGCCAAATTCAGGCAAAAATTCAGCCCTGATTCATCCCAGAAACGGAGAACAGGGACCCAGCACTAGACCCCCTGCCCCCCTGCCATGAGCCGCATGCGAAGATAGTGTGAACCCAGCCTTAATATCTCTTTAAGCCTGGGTTTCCTCAACTATAAGGTGGGTTATAACCATCTATAGAGTATATAATATGTCCAAAGATATTCTTCATAATTGGGGTCATGTATATGTAGTATTTCATGCAGGGGCATATTTTATCACACGATAATAGTATATCCCTGGATTGTGCTTTGGCATTCATTTTTTATTGTCTATTAAATGATTGTTTTGCTGATATTGCTCGTTTTTGTATATATATATATGATGTTTTTATATTGTGGTGTTTTGTGGGAATGTTAACCACTAATTGAGTCCTGCTGTTTAGTATTTAAAATGGTTGTCAACTTGTGACAACCATTTTAACCTACAGGTAAGCCTATGGCTTATCTGTAGGTGCCCTGCATATCTCCTAAACCTGTACAGTTCAGGAGATATGCAGTGTAATTTCTGTGCCGACGTCATGTCGGCACATGCGCAGTGAAGAAACTGCCTCCGTGCCGTTCCTCCACTGCGACCGTGCCGTGACTGGGGGGAGTGACGTCACGCGACTCCAGCCAGTCATAGAGCAGGAATCGCGGCCCCGGAAGGAAGAGGGGCCAGAAGATGGACGCCGCAAGGACGGGACAGCGCTAGACGTCGCAGGCTTCGTTTACAGGTAAGTGACACATAATGGGCTACTATGCGATGCATAGTAGACATTATGCTTTTACATTACAGGGGAATATAGAGGAAAGTAAACCCCATCTGGGTTTACTTCTTCTTTAAGGGAGTGGACTCACAGGTGTGGTTTGTTATGAATAAGCGCATGTAGCGTGAAACACGTTAACATTTTTTCCCTGCCTGGAGGAGCTCTGATGTATTTGGACTGATGGATTATTAGCAATAAACTCTTTGGGATTTTTCATGCTTCAGAATGTGGTCATCCATTTTCTAAAGTGGGGTATGAGAACCGATACCGCTGACCAGAAGGTAGCACTGTAAACATAACATTACCAAGATGTGAGCTATTCCTCTAAGTATTAATTGCTCTCCCAAGGCACGTCCCCCTCCCCAGGTCTTTAATATTCGATAAATTTACCATAACCATCTGTGCTGTTTTTATTACACTCTGTAAGGACCATGCATGATCCTTGCCACAGAGCAATGTGATAAGTTAGGACACTTTCAATCAGAACTAATAAGCTCCTGCCTGCCCTTTATATTTTCCTCAAAAAACTCAATTTCTGATGAGTTTTGCCAACCAGATGAGATGCGTGCCGTGTCCACAACTAATCTTCTCTAATTATTCCCATTTAATGAAGCTCCTGTACCCTCTCAACCTCCATCCCACCAATCACAACCGGCTCATAACTAACCTCTAAGTCTCCAAAAATTTATAATTTTCTTTGTCTTCTCTACATTTAACTTCTAACTTATTCTCTGTACAATAACCCACTAAGTTCTCTATATCCTGCCAATATGCAGACTCACATTGCCACCCCATATTTTCCCCACTACAGTGGTGTCTATAAATTTTAACAGAGTCCACCTTGAAGCAAGAGACAGTCATGAATATATAAGGTAACCTCAGCTTAGCACACATCCTTGTGACATCCCCCTGTTCTAAGGGACAGTGCCGATCAGTGTTCATTCTTTTGCACATTTACTGCCCATTTTGTATTTAATAATACCCTTTCACTTACATAAAGTTGGCTATATATATACATTTGGATAAGGTTTCTTTCTAATTTTGGTGGATTAGGTCATTCAGGTGCCCATTAACACTCTTCTGCCTCTCCACCCCTGACTATCTTCAGATGCTACACCCTGAGCTGCCTAGTGCACTTCTACATTTCTTATAGAAGGTAATGAAGACAATAACATTTTAGCAGAGGTAGCGGATGATTTTTCACTGACAGAATTTTAATGCCGTTTTCAACTTCTCACCACATGTTGGCTACTGTGGACTTGTAGTTGAAGTAGTGTGTCTAGTCTCTGGACAGATTCACCTATTACTGCTTATCCACACATTTTTCCAAGCAAGAAAAAGAAGGCTATTCCTACAAAGCTTTTCCCTATTCTGGATAAATCAGAGTAGGCCTTGTATAGTGATTGGCCCAACTAAAAGATGATATTCCCTTTTCCTCATAATTTGATGCCTTGTACCCTATGGAAGGGCAGTTCAAGAGGAGATGGACTGTTGTCACTGTGGATCCAGCCAATCTACTGATTCCATTGACGCTATTCCCTCCTTTTAGAGGATCAGTTAATAGGCCTTTAGTGAGTTAGCCCTGCCAACATTTATTGCCATTTTGTTCATCACCCAGACCATGGCAGAGTGGACTAGAGAAATCAATAGTGAATTTTCTCCCATTACAAATGTTCCTAATCTTGCTGCAAAATTACAACTCTAGCACCTTAGCACTGCTCTCTTGTGTAGACGCAATTGAGAATATGATCCATCAGATCTCCAGAATAACACTACTTTCTGTGCATGTGTGCAAAATCTTGTGTTGGCAGAAAGCCCTTGTGAAAGGTGCCTTAAGTGCATGCCCTTTGGATACTCCTTTGAGGAATACATTGAGGCGGTTACTGATGTCAAGTAGTTTCTACCCCTTTATTCTCAATCTCGCCCCCGCCATGTGACTACTATCTGTAACCTCAGGGAGTCGTCGTCTACTGCAGGTCCCCATGCCAGACCCTTCACAACTAAGCCCACCAGACTTTCTTGAAAACCACCTTTGCAGTAAAAGTTGACCCACCCCTTAACAAGGGAAGAAAAGAATGTCTAATAACATTTGCTCCATGTTAAGCAAAGATGTATTGAGTTTTCAATTCCCTCTGTCCTTCGGAGAGGTACAGAAAGAAGCTCTATTGCTGTCCTCCCTGCTTGCTTTTTTTTTTTTTTGTTACATGTTCCTACTTCCTGCTTCAAAACAGACTGTTTCTTACACCACCTTGCAGCTTACAATCACAAGGGGTAGCCATCTCCTCCCCTCTCAGAGGATTTCTAGGATTTTCAAAACCCTGCACAGTTCCCCCTGATCTGTTCAATAGTGCATCTCCAATTGTACTCCCAAGAATATCTATGTACTCCAGTAACCAGCCTCCTGGTTGGTCTCCTGTAGACTTTTCACCAAGTTAACTGAAGCAGAGTGACTTCTGCCTACTCTTCTATAGACCTACTGGTCATCTCTCATATGAGAGATCCTCTAATTTTAAAAGTAACTGTAATGCAATGAGAGTGTACTTTGCATCCCTGTATACTTAAGTGTAGCTTCTACATTGCTGAACTCACCACATCTTGTGGTGCTATAGAATTAGACCCTTATCCAAACCCTGTGGCATGTACCATGTTACCTTGGAGACCTTTTTTTTAAAAAAAAAAAAAAAAGCTCCTGAGCCAAATCTCTAAACTCGGCCCTGACACTGATGCTCTCACTTTTCCCTACAGTTGACACCACAACTTTGCCAAGCTTCTCCCCTGACCTTGTGCTGCTCAGAATATCTAGGTCTGGGTTATATTTATATTATTTCCTCTTCAGCACAGCATTTGTCTCACTGACGCCATGTTCATGATCATGCTGCCACTGACACCCTTTTCTTCAGTTCTACTGGCGGACCCCTATGGGAAAGCCAGTGCCTTTATTTAATCCTGACCACTTGCACTTTTCTCATTACTATGCATGGAGGCTTGCTCCATTACATACACCCATTTTCTACACAGACCTCCCTGACCTACAACCCTCAGACTTGACGCAGAGCCTTGATATGATGTTGTCCTCCATATCAAGATCGAGAGGCCAGTGTTACATGGGCACACTGAGGGCGGTTCTCTGCAGAGTTTTTGGCATTGTCTACGTGAAGGTCATGGCATATAACCCATGGTCAGAGAATCCGCCCATGTGCCCTACACTGTACAGGTACGTTAAAATTCCTACTTTCTCCTTAGTTCATCAACGGACACTGCGCCTGCTTAATCTTGACCAGTGGGTTATATCGCCTCTGCAGGAGTAGGACTAGGCATAACCTAAAACTTGGCTACGCCCTATGGGCCGTCCTCCGTCCCTATACAACTCCCTCCCTGCTCCAGGTACTCAGTTTTTTCAGTCTAGTCAGGAGTAAGGACCTAGATCCTTGCTGGGATCTTTTGGGTCCTAGCAATTTTTTATTTTTTCTTCCTTCCATGCATCTCTTGGGAGAGCTACAATCAACTGCCGGGCTGGGCGATGGGCTGAATAATCTAGATCCAGTGGTCTCCCCAGTCCAGCCAGCGAGCGCGTGGAGATCGCATCTACGCACTAGGTCGGCCGTGACATAGCCTCAACGAACAGAGGCTGGCCTGTGAGTTAAACGTCTTGCAGGGTAGCATACGACCGGGCTCTGGTCCGAGTCGCAGCATCCCCCTGGCCGACAGCCTCCCACTTCGGTGGCGAGGGTCCTTTCTGGAGTGATATCTGCAGTCATGGAAGGGGTAAGTGCAGTCCCCCCGCTCCTCCTTTTGTGGGGTTTGGGATGGATGCAGATACCCTCCAGGGATGGTCGGGCCTGCCTGCAGGTTCCCTCCTCCCATCCTAAAGTCCCTCACTTGAGCTGGACTCCCCCCAACGTACTAGTGGGGGTCCCAGGACAGACAGCAGAGACCCTGGGGGGGGTCTCTCTCTTCATTCCCCCCCTTTGTATGGGGCTTGAGTGTGTGTCCTGCCCTGGTGGTATAGGGGGGTTCCAGTGCAGAGGGGCAGTGAAGACCCCTAGGTGCATGCCCTGCTGTATAGTACAGCGTGAGGTATAGGTCGAGTTCACTCCCTGAAATCCTACCCTCCTCCCTTGGACGTCCGTCCGGGCTGGTAGGGACCTCCCATAGACGTAGGTAGGGTTTGGGGTGTTTTCCTCCTCGCCCCCCTGACGTGAATGGGGAAGGTACTGACGTCTATAGTGAGGTCTTTCCTGGGAGCGGTGGCTTCACCCTCCGACAGCCGGTCCCCCTACGACGCTGAGCCTGGTCTCGGGCCAGCATACGATGGGACGTTCTGCAAATTGAGTGTCCGGTCGGAGACAAGCAACTC
>BLSH010297057.1:55779-67972 GCA_018402905.1 Glandirana rugosa
TCCTTGGGCTGGAAATTATTTTATCCGGGCTCAGTAGCAGACAGACTAGGTAGACCTCTACCATCGGTTCTTCTTTGGCTACCATCTCCAGATGGATCAGACAGACGATGACTCGGGCCTATTTTATTAAAGGTCGGGTTCCTCTTTTCCCTGTCACGGCGCATTGCACTTAGTACTTCTCAGGCCTTCCGTCATCAAGCATCAGTATCACAGGTGTGCAAGGCGGCCACTTGTTCGTCGGTGCATACTTTCGCCAAATTCTACAAAGTAGATATTTTTGCATCTGCGGATGCGTCTTTTGGCCACAAAGTTTTGCAGGCTGCTGTTTAAGAGGGGCTGTTCCCTCTTTAGGGGTGTTTTTCGTTCAAATTTATTTTTTTTAGATGGGGCTCCTGTGACCCGCTTAAGGCTCCTGTGTTCTGGTTAGGGCTCTTGTGGTTAGCCTTGGGTTATTTTCCCCACCCCTCATTTTATTTTGGCACGGCTTTGGGATATCCCACTGGTCAAGATTAAAGGAAGCAATGTGTCCGTTGATGAACTAAGGAGAAAATGGGATTTTTGTACTCACCGTAAAATCCATTTCTCCGTGTTCATCGAAGGACACAGCACCCACCCCTCTATGGAGTTTTGATATTTCTATTACTGCTTGCTGCTAAACTGAATACCTAGAGCAGGAAGGGGGTTATATAGGGACTGAGGACGGCCCATGGGGCGTAGCCAAATTGTATGTTCTGCCTAGTCCTACTCCTGTAGAGGCGATATAACCCACTAGTCAAGATTAAAGGAGGCGCTGTGTCCGTTGATGAACACGGAGAAATGGATTTTATGGTGAGTACAAAAATCCCATTATGCCATTACCAAAGGAAGAAAAAACAAAACAAACCAAAGAACAGGTAATGATTGTGCAGTGAAAACAGGTGAGTGTCTCACCATGGAAAACGTGATGAGATAAATGATGGCACATAAGAATCATATATAAATAAACAAAAAAAAATATTACCCTTGGTAAGAAGTGAGAGGCATAGCCCAGAGATCTGCATGGTATCAATCACAGTGCAAGGAACAGACTGAGTGTGTGCTCCCTAGAGGTTTGGAATATATACCCCACCCATCGCCGAGGGTCCCCACCAATGTCACGCTGCATGTTAATGGGAAGGTGGAGCCAGTGTTCGAGCAGCCTTTGACGCCCGGCCCTGGACACCACAGTATTCCCTAGTATCGCATGCAGTTGGATAAACAACGTCGGCCCGTGGCATCAATTTTTACATCAAAGGTGTGGCGTGTGGGCGTGGCGTCAACACGCAGTGAGCACCCCCCACGTTCAAGGAATGGGCGAGGAGGGAAGGGCTCCAGTGCACGTCACAGCTTCTGGAAATGATGCATACAAAACGCGCCCTCAACATAATCGCAACACTGAGTAGTGAATGCATCCTTCTGTAGTTGATTAAAATATTGGCAGATATATGTATGTCACAAATAAACCTGTCTGAATATATACAAAGGTGTGTGCTTCCATCCCTTAATAAGCATACATGAAATAAAAAAGGAAAAGGTCGGGAGCAGGTCAGGTAGTCAAGGTTGATTTACAAGAAACTTAAGATTGGCATATTACTCTGCTACCTATATTTCTGGAACTTCTAGCAGGGTTAATATGTACTTTTTATAGCAGCAATCTGTGCTCATGTACTGTTTTCCTAGCTCTATCTGAATTGCTCAGGTTTATGACAGGTTTGCTTTCATACATTGAACTTGATAAGCTATCACCAATTGACTTTAAAATAGTGTAGATTGCGACAAAATTATGTACTAGTGCAACAAAACATTGACTCACAATCTATGTCCATGTTTAACCACTTCTCTTTAGGTGGGCATCATATGACATCCTGGACTTTGAGTGGTGATATCTGAATGGTGCCTGCAGCTACAGGCACCATTCAGGTATAGTTTTTTTCAGCAGGCGATCCTGCATATGATAAAAGCGGTCTCTGCGGTGGGTTCGCCGCAAGATCACTTTTATCAGCGGCAGGAGAGGCGCCCACCCCCCTCCCGCCGTTTTCTTGTCATCTCCGCTGCTTACCGGACGCGCCGGTAGCAGCCGGAGATGATCGGGTCCGTTCCCCCCAGTGTGAGTGGCTGAAGCCCACTTCCGCCCAGTGCTCTTAAAGGAGACTTTGATTTTTTTTTTTTTTTTTTCATTTAAGTGTAAATATGAGATCTTTTTGACCCCAGATGTCATATTTAAGAGGTCCTGGCATGCTTTTTTCTATTACAAGGAATGTTTACATTTCTTGTAATAGGAATAAAAGTGATCTTTTTTTTTTTTTTTTTTTTAGGACAGTGTAAAAATAAAAAGTAAAATAAATAAGAAAAAGGAAAAAAAAAATTAAAGTGCCCCCGTCCTGCCGAGCTCGCACGCAGAAGCATACGCAAGTCCCGCCCGCATATGAAAACTGTGTCCAAACCACACATGTCAGGTATTGCCGCGATCGTTAGACTGAGAGCAATAATTCTAGCCCTAGATCTCCTCTGTAACTCAAAACTGCTAACCTGTATAAAATTTTAACCGTCGCCGATTGAGATTTTTAAGTGCCAAAGTTTGTCGCCATTCAACGAGCGGGTGCAATTTTGAACCATGTTGGGTATCAATTTACTCGGCATAACATTATCTTTCACAATATGGGAAAAATTGGCCTAACTTTATTGCTGTCTTAATTTTTTAACTCAAAAAAGTGTATTTTTTTTCAAAAAAACTGCGCTTGTACGACCGCTGCGCAAATACAGTGCGACAAAAAGTATTGCAATGATCGCCATTTTATTCTCTAGGGTGTTAGAAAAAAAAGAATATATAATGTTTGGGGGTTTTAAATAATTTTATAGCAAAAAAAAATGGTTTTAACTTGTGAACACCAGGTCCAAAAAATAGGCCCGGTATGGAAGTGGTTAATATGATGTATGTCAAAGGAAAATCCCTATTTTGTGATATTTCCTTGAAATGTCTCAATTTGTGGGCATTAGTATGCCAAGAAGTAAGTGGCACAGGACTTATAAACTACGGTCACTGCAATATAATACATCATTTGTCAGAAACTGCAACTTTTTTGCAGCAATTTCGCACATTATTTCCCTGACTCAATTTCTGGCTTTGCTCCACCAGTAGTTTTTGAGGCCATTGACGGCAACTTAAAAGTGAATAAGTATGTGCTTGTTTTAATGTTTTTCTTTATTTGGTCATTGTGTATCCTTGTATGAATTTTCTGAGCAATCTGTTCTTATTCTTCAGGACAAAGTCCACATTCCTGGTGCAATTTACCTGTCGATCAAATTTGATCCAATGTGTAACACGGAGGAGGGCTGTGATGAGTTGGTAATCTCAAGCTCTTCTGATTTTAAACAAGACCTTCACAGATTTAGTGGGCTACCTAAAAAGTGGATAGATTTTGAACTCCCTGGTGAGTACGCCTACAGATGTGTTTAACTTGTTCGCACAGTAAACATAGCTATATCCTACACTAAAGCACGTCATTGAAAATCAAAAGATTTCCATATTTATCATAGTAGAACATTTTGCTCACATTTCTAAGATGAAATGGGTATGTTTAGCTGAAAAGATTAAAGGGAATTCCCATAAATGACTGATACACGTGGACCAGGTTTTTCCACCCACCCCTCAAACACACCAGCAAAAAAAGAGCATGTTGTCCATGAGAGTAAAATCTTCAAGAAATACTGCAACAGGGCAGTGCCTTTTCGGTACACTGGGGAATTTAAACTTTGCACTTTGTGCATGTGGTTGCTTTCATTGCTCTTAACACTGCTGTACAGATTGAGGCCATTGTTAAAATGGATTTTTACCTTTTAGGGACCATTCATATCGCTATACCGTTATAGCGTGAGATGGTGCGCTGCTTCATTTTGACTGCACCCCCAACCCACCTTAGAAATGCATATTTGCTGTGCCACATAAAACATGATGTCCTGTGCATTTAGTAATGCCTGATTGATTGTCAAGACACTTGAATTTTTTCCTCTGCTCTACATTGTATGCAATAAGCCATCCAATATAAATATAATATAAGCTTTGTTGCATTTTTGTTCTTGCTTGTTTAACTTGCTAGTTGAAGGGTGACTATAAACAACAATAATATATTTATAAACAAGGTAGTGTAAGAGGTTTAAATTATAGTAATGGATTGCCGCAGCGAGGTCATCCGGAGGTTTGGCCCCCCTCCTCCTTCCCCCCACCGCTGGGCCATTCACAAATCGCATCGCACTAGGGAACCGGCTGTGAAGCCTTGCAGCTTCACTGCCGGTTTCCCTTGCACGAAATGGCGTGGCAGCACCCAATAGCCAATGGAAAAAACGTCTGGGGTGCCGACATTGCGGGATCACTGGACCAGTAACTGTCCTAATATTAAAATTCAGCAGCTGCAGTATTTTTAGCTGCTGACTTTTTTATTTTTTTCTGAAGGAGGCTGAACCTCCTCTTTAAGTGGCTTTGACATGATAATTTATTGTATCTGCATTACCAATAAAAAATAAAATAAAGAATAAAACAGTTGAGGGATTTAAAAGAGTAATCAAAGACATTCCAAGTCCAGTAAGACTAGAGCTAGGAGGAGGAATCCCCTTTCCCAGAAGGTTAGTCAACCCTCTGGTCCTTATAAGCTCATGGCTCTTTGATTAGGTTATGAGTGGGCTATCCATGGGCTATGGTTTATTTGGTGGCATTAAATATTAATCCATGTTTTTTTATGTTGCTTTGAATAATGAAATATTTTATTTAAAAGGGGCTCCAGAAGGGTGTTGGTGCAGGTTACATTTTTAAACTTTGTTTATTAAAGAATAAGCCCTAGTTCAGAGCATTGGAGCTTCAGAGCATGACCACCAACTATGTAGCATCAATACCTCTTCAGCCTCAGATGGTGGGTTATTTTCTAATACACCGCTGAACTGCAGTATTTCCAGAGAATTCAACCAACCATTACTTCTTTCATGTAAGGCAAGCATGATATTTGTTTTGGGTAACATCTATCAATTTTTTTTTACTTGGTATTTATAATGTACTGCTTTTTCTGAATTACAGGAGATACCTTATTCTATCGGTTTACATCTGATATGAGCTTTACAGAGTGGGGTTACAAGTTTACTGTGGCTGCAGGACATAGAGGACGATTTCAGACAGGTTTGTTTATTTTTGTATGAACTTAAAATATCTCTATATGAATGTGGCGTCCCATCAGGTTTGAAATACTCTGGTGTCCCTTTTGGGATTTCCTTTCACTTCTGTTTGTCACCCATCAAATAATCAAATAGCCAGAAATAGAAACTTGATTTTGGTTTTTACTCTTAACCATTCTATTCAAATTAAAAAAAAAAAACTTTTACTGGTATGAGATTATAAAGGGAATCTGAAACCTCTTTCTGCAAATAAGTTGCCTGGCTCTCATGCCAGTTCATTGACTTTAATATTATGAGTCCCCAAAAACAACAAATCAGGATTTATATTTCCTGGCTTTAATGGTTTTGTGCTTGTTGTGACTCAGAAAACATTGCGGCCACAAAACTAGCATTTTCAGGAGCAAGTGTGCTTATATCTCATGCTGTATAGGTTTATTTTAAACATTAATTCCGTGTTATGACATTTTTTTAATCACTTACCTATTGGGAAACTTTTACCCCCTTGATGCCCAGGTCAATTTTCAGCTTTCAGCGCTGTCTCTTTGAATGACAATTGGGTGGTCATGTAACACTTCACACAGACATTTTTTTCACACAAATCAAGCTTTCTTTTGGTGGTATTTAATCACCACTGGGTTTTTTATCTCTTGCTAAATAAACGAATAAAGACTGAATACTTTGAAAAAAAGAAACATTGTGTGTTATAAAATTTTGCAAACTGGTAATTTTTCACTTACACTGATGTGCGCTGATGAGGCGGCACTGGTGGGCACTGATAGGCCGCACTGGAGGGCACTGATAGGCGACACTGTAGGGCACTGATAGGCGGCACTGGTGGGCACTGATAGAGCTGCCCTGGTGGGCACTGATAGGACTGCACTGGTGGGCACTGATAAGGCTGCAGTGCCCTGATTATCAGTGTACATGTCCCTTTTACACAAGCCATTTATTCTCTTTTTACCTCTGTGATCGGTGATTGGACACAGCTTTAAACGTGGTGAGGAGCTGCCGATTGTCTCTTTACCTCTATCTGTGATCAGCAGTGTCCGGTGGACACTGCTATCACAGAGCATGCTGCCCGCATCGGGCACGATCACAGGAAACCGGCACATGACTGTGTCCCAGAACTGGATGACTGCACTGTAGCTGTCATTTGGCTATAGTGCGGTTGGCAAGTGGTAATGTATGTTTGAGCTTTACATTTCTACACTTTAGATGTGTTTAATAGAGGTGGCTTTCTATGCTAAGTAAATGCTGTTGTTTGTGTATGGAATCTTGCAAGCTCAGATGGTCCCATGGGAGGAACCTGCATTGTTAGAAGTACAGGAAAGCCGTTTCCCCCATAACAGCATGAAAACCCATCATGTTTAATCAGTTTGCTTAAAACATGTTCATTTTTCATATGCCTCACCTTGTAAGGTAACTTATTTCTTTGTTCTTTTATTATCTCCTCTATTAGGGTTTGAAATTCTAAAGCAGATGCTGTCAGACCAGAGAGTTGTGCCTCATCTCCCACTGACCAGCATATGGGAATGGCAGGTGGATGTGGCATGTCGGCAGACGGGCCACCAGCGCTTAAAGGCAATCCACTTATTACTAAAGTTGTTACAACTTGGTCCTGTAAGGTATGTTACCTCTTAAAACAACTATAATTGAAAAATTTGAATTTTATTCTCTATACTTTTTCCAAACTTAATGTAAAGTGATATCTGCATTTCTAATGGGAATTGCTTGTCTCAGATATGTAAATATGATTGTTGTGACAGTATGCGAGACAAAGTGGTAGATGGGCACTACCTGTTGCCTCTTATGTGTTCATGTGGACTGGATTGAACGGAGTCCGGTCTGGATTTTGCCAGCCACCATGACAGGGCTTGTTTCGGTCCAAAGTTTGTGGTCCACTGGAGTTCACCAGCAGTTGGCTTTAATAGTCAGGAAGAGATCTCACTAGAGCTCTGACCTGGAACTCAGAGAGGGATCTGAGGGAGCTCTTTGTCTGTTTGGACTTTAAAAGACAAGGTTTGCATTGTGGCTTATGTTTTGGGAGTGTCGGGGGCCAGCCCCACACTGTATAGTTAGGAAACTATACTGTTTAGTTTAGCACCAGACGGCAAGGATTTATTTTCTGTTTTGTTTGTTTTTACTCTGCAAATCTTTTACCAATAAACCTGGCAAGCCCCCAGATTTTAAATAAAGTTGCCTGCACGCTTACTATTTTCCTCAGGAAAGTTGATCCTCACGTGCTGGAGGATGCGGGCACCTTTCCAAGATGGAGGAAATGCTAAATGCCCTGCTTCAAGCCAATGCAGCTCAGCAGGAAACCAACCACCAGGTCGCAGAGGCCGCTGCAGCGCAACAGGCAGCTCAGCGGGAAACCAACTGTCAGGTCACAGAGGCCGCTGCAGCACAACAGGTGGCACTGCAGGAAACCAACCTCCGGGTCGCACAGGCCGTGGCAGCACAGCGGGAGGAAAGTTGCCAAGCTGTCGCAGCACAAAAGCAGATGAACCAACAGTTTGCATTAGGCCCTGCTGGAATTAAAGAAGGGGCCCACACCTCCGGTGACACTGAAACCAAAGTTGGTACGCGCCTCTTACCACATGCAGAAGATGACACCTGCGGGTGACGTGGAAGCATATCTCACGACTTTTAAAAGAGTTGCTCTTCGTGAGGGATAGCCAAAAGAACAGTGGGCGGGACTGTTAGCATCATTCTTGACTGGTGAACCCTAGAAAGAATACTTTGATATGGAATCGGATAAGGCCCAGGACTATGAGACTCTGGCAGTCCGGGGCCCAACAGGTGCATCAGTGTACCTATCGCACGGACAAGTCATCCCGATCGCAGATTTTCGACCTGGTCCACCTCACTAGGAAGGGGCTACAGCCGGAGACTTTGCCAGGTCCCCAGATTGTGAAGCGCGTGGTCATGGACTGCTATCTACGTGCACTCATGGGGACCCCAAAACCGCCAACCAACTCGTGTAGAGATACACTGCTGCTGAGGACTTGGTGCACCCATCTGCGCCCCACTCCAATGTATCTAAGGTTGAATGATCGCCCGGCGGACCCAGTAAGACTCTTCCAGGGGACAGAGGCATGGGGAAATTTGATAAGGCTGCTACGATTAATAAGACTGGGCTCTAGACCTGGAGACTGGCCAAAGAAGCCAGAAAGGTCTTGGAGACCCTGAAAAGGACTGGGTATAGAGCATATACAGTGCTACCGATGTCATGCATTGGGCCATATTGTTGCCAATTCTCCCCTGAATGATGAACCCATGCAATGTGAATATACTTGTGTAAATAGAAGCCTTTCTCTTTTTGCACAGGTCACATATACAGCACCATGTTAAAATCGCATGGAGAAGCAAATGTGTGTGTGTTTTTTGTTGATGGAAAGCCAGTCACTGCAGGAGCCAGGAGTCTTATGAGTGAAAGACACTGCACTATATGTGGGAAAGTTTTGAGAATCAAAGGTGTACCTATGAGAACAGTCTGCATTAAATACTACACCAGAGCACTTTTTGTTTTCTTTATTTATTAACCATATGTTTACAAACTTTGAGTCTTGAAGCCTTTGATGAATTTTGCACAGCTTCTGCAAATTGATTATTGCTATTTTTGCACAATTTGATTGAAAGGACTATATCGATACCTCTGATGAACTTTGATGTATTTTGCACAGTTTTTGCATTTTAATTATTGCTATTTTTGAACCATTTGATTGTAAGCGCTACACTATATATATATATATATATATATATATATATATATATATACGCATCTGCAGGTATATGTATATATTGACTGTTTTTTGGGGTTTTTTTTGGTATTACCACGTTTAGGGATGTGTAAAGTGTTAGCAGCTACCGTGACTAGAGGAATTTAGCAGCTCACAAGGTTTCACAACATTCTAATGGATCAGGGCACCCCGTTTATGTCCCAAGTAACCAAGGGATTGTGCAGGTTGTATAAAATCTCCTATCTCCGTACTTCGATCTACCACACCCAAACGGATGGACTTGTGGAGAGGTTTAACAAAACGCTCAAAAGCATGTTGAAAAAGGTAGTGGAAAAAGATGGGAGAGATTGGGATATGTTGCTGCCGTACCTCATGTTTGCCATATGAGAGGTTCCACAAGCGTCTACGGGGTATTCCCCCTTTGAACTCTTGTATGGTACATCCCAGGGGGCTGCTAGATGTTGCAAAAGAGACGTGGGAAGGGGAGGCCACCCCATACAGGAGCGCCATCGAGCATATTACCTTGATGCAGAATCGAATCGCAGCAGTCCTGCCCCTGGTGCAAGAATATATGGAGCGAGCCCAGAGTGCCAAAACCCAGACTTTCAACCCCACAGAGTGCTGGTGCTAGTCCCCATGGTTGAAAGTAAATTCCTAGCAAAGTGGCAGGGTCCCTTTGAGATTAGGGAAAGAGTAGGGGTAGTGAACTACAAAGATTATCAGCCAGGGAAAACGAAACCTGTGCAAATTTACCATGTGAATTTCTTAAAACTGTGGAAAGACAGAGACTTTATTGCCAGTGCCCACTCCTCAAGAAGACAGGTTATCCATGAATCTGGACGTCCCCATAACATCCTTGTCACTGACGCAACAAAATGATGTTAAGGAATTTATTAGTAAAAATAGAGTTTTTTTTCTCTCCCCTACCCGGACAGACCACCATACTACAACATGACATAGTTACGGAACCAGGTGTCCACGTAAATGTAAAAGCCTACTGAATACCTGAGGCTAGATGGGAGGCATGGCGAAGGAAATAAAAACCATGTTGGAGTTAGATGTGATAGAGGAGTCCCACAGCGCCTGGTCGAGCCCTATAGTGCGTGTCCCAAAGCCTGATGGCCCTATCAGGTTCTGTAACGATTTTAGGAAACTGAATGACATATCTAAGTTTGACGCATACCCGATGCCGCCGGTTGACGAACTTGTGGACAGCATGGGAGGTGCCCGGTACATAACAACCCTAGACCTAAGGGCTACTGGCAGATCCCCTTAACGGAGTCAACAAAGGAAAAAATGGCCTTTTCTACCCCCGAGGGGTCCATCCAGTACAAGCAAATGCCGTTTGATCTGCATGGGGCCCCTGCATCCTTACAGAGAATGATGGACAAAACCTTGAGGCCGCATCACCCCTATGCAGCCGTCTATTTGGATGATGTGGTCATCTACAGTCCATTCCATTGGGAATCGTATCTGCCCCGAGTACAAGCGGTCATAGATTCTCGGAGGGTAGCAGGTTTAACAGCCAACCCAAAAAAGTGTGCCATAGGCCTGGAAGCGGCCAAACCCCTTGGGTATGTTATTGGTCGGGGACTGATCATGCCCCAACAAGATCGAGGCAATTCAGAAGTGGCCCCAAACGGTGAATAAAAAAACAGGTTTGTGCCTTCCTGGGGATTACAGGGTATTAGACGGTTCATCCCCGACTTTGCCACCATTGCCGTCCCTCTGACTGATCTAGGGTAGAGGGTCGGGTATGGTTAAGTGGAATACCGAAGCCAAGAAGGCATTCCAGAAGTTGAAGCAAGCCCTTTGTGTAGAATTGATGCTTGTGACCCCGGACTTCACAAAGGAGTTTGTTGTGCAAACTGACGCCTCTGAGGTGCTGTTCTGTCCCAGATCAGAGAGGGTAAGGAGCACCCAGTCGTCTACTTAAGCCGAAAGCTTAATAGGCATGAAAGGGACTATGCCATTGCGGAGGAGTGCTTGGCTATCAAATGGGCCATAGAGGCGCTGAAGTACTACCTCCTAGGAAGGTCATTTAGGCTAGTCACCGACCACACCCCCTGAAGTGGATGTGTGACAACAGGGAGAAAAATAGTCGGGTGACTAAGTGGTTTCTGGCCCTACAGCCATTTAAGTTCACAATGGAACATCGGGTGGGAAGACTCCAGAACAACGTGGATGCCCTCTCCCTGGTCCACTCTATGGTTGGGACAGTTGCCCAGCTGCAGGGGCTTGAGCAGAGGGAGAGGATATTTGACAGTATGCAAGGTGAAGTGGTAGACAGACGCTACCTGTCTTGTTGTATGCGTTCATGTGGACTGGATTGAATGGAGTCTGGTCCGGATTTTGCCAGCCACCATGGCAGGGCTGCTTCCAGTCCAGAGTTTGTGGTCCACTGGCTTCCACCAGTAGGTGGCTTAAATGATCAGGAAGAGATCTCACTAGGGTTCTGGCCTGGAACTCAGAGAGGGATCTAAGGGAGCTCTATGTCTGTTTGGACTCTAAAAGACAAGGTTTGCATTGTGGCTTATGTTTTGTGGGTGTCGGGGGCCAGCCCCACACCGTTTATTAGTTTAGCACCAGACAGCAAGGATTTATTTTCTGTATTGTTTATTTTGTTGCCTGCACGCTGTTTTCCTCAGGAAAGTTGATCCCCACGGGTTAATCTCCCACATCGTCTAAATGTAATGTTTTATTTATTTTTTTCTCATTCATTGAGGGACAAATGAATTCTGCACTAGTAACCAAAAATTTGTGGGCCTGCCCAGGATACTCTCTTACTCCCAACTGTGTCAGTTTTATGCTAGTGTTCTAAGAGGATGGATATCACTTTTCTGCTACATTTCTGCTGTTCTGATTTGGGGTGCTGTACTTGGTCCCCACTGTCTGTTCCAGCGTGATTTCGTTACAGTTCCGAGACCTGGGTCTTTAATGAGGTACCGATTTTAAATGGTCATGTACATCCAGACCTTTGGTGTTAAATCTCGGGTCAAGGGTTTCCAGTGTAAGGTCCGTTCGGGGTGTTACAAGTCAGGTCACCCCTGGTTCATGTCGTGGGGTTTAGTCTTGTCGTCTTTACATCGTCTTTTCACTATAGGTAGGAGAATCTTGTGATCGTATTTTGACTGTGTCAACCCTCATTCTCTCATAGGACCCGTCCGGGTGTTTAAAAACCAATGATCACGTCTTAAGTAAACAGGGAGTTACTTACTCTTTTTTTATTTATTTTGTAATGTAAATCTGCTACACCCTCTAATTGGGCACCC
>BLSH010297057.1:79152-90757 GCA_018402905.1 Glandirana rugosa
TGATTTTTTTTATTTTTCTGAACAAACTTGTCATACTTACCTACTCTGTGCAAAAACACTGCATAGAGCAGGTAAGTATGACAAGTTTGTTTAGAAAAAAAAAAAAAAATCAGATTCTCCTCTTCTGGGGCCCCACCGGCGCTCCTGGTGACTCTTGCCTTCATAGTGCTAACAAAGCAAGGTAAAAAAAACTTCTCCCTTTTAGAATCTCACTTTCTTCTCCTGCCCAGGACTACATGTGGCAAGTGGCATTGCTCCTAACACATTCACATGTTCTCAGGCACTCACTGACATGTATGGACGCCATACTGAGCTGTGTGTACGTTGCACTTTATTTTCTGTATGCAGGCTTACTAATCAGTTGACCAACTAATCGATTATGAAAATAGTTGACTGCTATTTTCATAATCGGTTGTGTTTATTAGTTGTTTCAGCCCTACAAATGTATTCCACCTTTTCCTGTAAAGGCACATTATACTATATCAGCAGGTACTTCTTAGGCTTTTCAGCATGAGGTTATAGTTTCGCAATTTTTCAAGGCTGCTACCTGGTCTAATGTTAACATGTTCTAGCTTCACAATGTGGATTTTCATGCCTCATCCCATGTAAACTTCAGAGGCAAGGTCCTTCAGGCAGCTTTTTTGTTGGCCTCTTAGTGTTCTCTTGCTGTTGCCTGCCCCTCCCTTAGTTGGACTGCTTTTGGACGTTTCAACAGTCTCTGCCTCATTCCTCAATGGATGAGAAAGTTGTGGATTTTTGTACTTCCTGTAAATAATTGAGGTACAGAGGTCCAACGCCTCTGTCTTTTGTATGATCATGCTGTTGTTACTGCTTTAACAACAAACCAAGACATGCTTGGGAGTAAAAGGTGTTATCCTTGACTGACCACAATTTTTGTGTTTGCCTTGTCCAAGCCACCGTAGGTGGTAATATAACACAAAAACCTTTCAATTCCTGTGCCCCTCCATTGATTCCAATAAATAGATTTTATGGTATAACATATCATTTTTTATCCAAATGATCGTTATAAGCGTAGATGGGCTTCCTAATTTGATCATTTGCTTCCCACAAAGGAAATGCCTTTTCAGAGAAAATTCATTTGTATGTAGCACAAGCTCTGTGTTTGAGAACTGGGAGCGCAAGTACCAACTAGTACATCTGGTCCCATGACCCATTTTCTCCATTGTAAGTTTTTATGTAAATAAGTGTTTAGGACAGCTTTCTGATATCTTTCTCATTTAGCTTGCTTAGACACCAGGAATTAAAAAGCTTTGTGTTTGCATTGGCCACATTCTCATTTTACAACAGTTGTGCAATTTCTCTGTTTTATTAGGGACTGTGATTTCAAGCTGCTGAGACCATTGTGGCCAGTTTTCACATCTATGGAGAATGCTGCTTATCAAGATGCAGCCAGCTGCGGAGTCCTCCTCCCCCTACACAGAGCACTTACTGAATTGTTCTTCATTGCAGAGAACCGTGCAAATGTAAGCAAAGGGATTCCTTGGGGGTACTATTACTACACCAGAAAAAAAAATCATATTGGGGGGGGGAAGAGATGATATACTACCTGTGTAAGGCACTAAAGTTACAAGAGATATAATAGCCAAAGAAAAAGGTAGATGTGTTTAAATACATTTGAATTTTTGGCCAGAACTAATTATCTCTTTTCAATGAACATGACCATTTATTGTTCAAACTGCCTAATTAATGTGGAAAATACAATTTAACCCCTTCACGCCCAGCCATTGTAGTTAATCACCTGAGAGAGATCACATTTACAAAAGTGCTATCATATTTCTGTCAACGTTTACCTTTATAGGTAAAATGTAAAAATATTGATTGCTTTATCAATGCTTTGGAAGATGTACCTCCCTGGTATGCGAGTGTGCTTAGACATTCCTGTGCCTATAGCTTCATATGTACAGTGGGGAAAATGATTAGTTGATCTCCTGAAGATTTGCCCACTTACAAAAAATGAGGATCTATAATTTTTATATAGGTGTATTTTAAATGATAAAGACAGAATATCAACCAAAAATCCAGAATAAACACATAAAACAAATGCTATAAATTAAGTTACTGTTCAGTGAGTAAAATAAGTATTTGATCCCCAAGCAGAACATGAGTTAATACTCCGTGGAGGAACCATCGTTGACAAGCACAGACGTAAGACGTTTCTTGTAGTTTAGTGACAAGGTTTGCACACATCTCAGGATGGATTTTGGTCCACTCTTGTTTACAGATCTTCTCTAAATCCTTAAGGTTTCTTGGCTGTCTCTTGGCAACTCAACGTTTCAGCTCTTTCTTACATTTTCTATAGTATAAAGGTCTAGAGACTGACTAGGCCATTCCATGTGTTTTGGGTCATTATCCTGCTGGAAGACCCATCCACGACCCATCTTCAGTGTTATAACTGAGGGAAGAAGGCTATCATCCAAGATTTTACAATACATGGCCCCGTCCATTGGCCCCTCAATGTGGTAAAGTCATCTGTACCTTTAGCAGAGAAACAGCCCCAAAGCATCATGTTTCCACCTCTGTGCTTGATTTTAGGGATGTAGGGTTATAGTCAGCATTTTCTTCCTCCTAACACAACGAGTAGAGTTCATGCCAAAGAGCACAATTTTGGTCTTATCTGACCACAGCACTTTCTCCCAATTCTTCTCTGAATCATTTAGATGTTCATTGGCATGACTGTACATGTGCATTCTTGAGGATTGTGACTCGCTGTGTTTGGAGGAAGAAAAATGACTATGACCCTAAGAACACAATCCCTACAGCCAAGCATAGAGGTGGAAACATTATGTTTTGGGGCGGTTTCTCTGCTAAAGGTACAGACTGACTTTGCCGCATTGTGGGGCCAATGGATGGGGCCGTGTATTGTAAAGTCTTGGATGAGAACCTTCTTCCCTCAGCCAGAACACTGAAGATGGGTCATGGATGGGTCTTTCGGCATGACCATGACCCAAAACATACCGCCAAGGCAACAAAGGAGTGGCTCCAGAAGAAGCACATTAAGGTTATGAAATGGCCTGCTGGTCTCCAGACCTTAATCCTATAGAAAATTTATGGAGAGAGCTGAAACATTGAGTTGCCAATTGACAGCCGAAAAACTAAGGATTTAGAGATCTGTAAAAAAGAGTGAGCCAAAATCCCTCCTGTGATGTGTGCAAACCTGGTTACGAACTACAAGAAACGTCTTACCTCTGCTTGCCAACAAGGGTTTCTCCACCAAGTACGAAGTCATGTTTTGCTTGGGGATCAAATACTTATTTTACTTACTGAACTGCAATTCAATTTAGAACATTTATATCATGTGTTTTTTTTGCTGATTTTTGGTTGAAATTCTGTCTCTATCATTTAAAATACACCTATGATAAAAATTATAGACCCTTCATTTATTTGTAAGTGGGCAAACTTACAAAATCTGAAGGGGATTAAATAATTATTTTCCCCAATGTATCTTCACTATGAAATTAAAGGACTGGTGCATGTGAAAATTTTAGGGGATTTGGTTTGAGATTTGATGATGCCATTGCTGTGCTGCTCACTGTTCTCCTTGCTGGAGTCTCTAACACGAGGAAGCAAAGCCCGGCTCCTACCAAGACTGCCTGCTCCACATACAGTCCAGAACAAGTCAGTAATGGGGAAAGATCAGCACAGGGAGACCACAGGTAATGAAGGTTACTTTTCCCTCTCCCTGTCTTTTGGGCACAGCTTCCAGAGCTCAATTCCTCTTTAATACCCTGCCGACCCTTTTTTGTCACACTTATTATTTTAAAAGTAACAAACAGGTTTGTTACATTATTACATTTGACAGCTTTTGTGTAAACGTCGGCTTGTGAATTGCAATTGTATGTGGTAAAACCGGGAACTTTGCATGTTCAAACCTACTAATAAAGTCTCATGTTTTTTTACTGCAGGAGCTTGGATGTTTGCAAGATTTTCTCATTAGTTTAACCACAAATGAACAAATCAGCCTTTACACAGAACAGGTAAGCTGTGTTTGTCTGTACCCAGCTGAACAGCCTCTTCAGTCTTGTTTAACCACTTCAATACCGGGAACTTTTACCCCCTTCCTGCCCAGGGAAATTTTCAGCTTTCAACGCTGTCACACTTTGAATGACAATTGCACGGTCATGCAACACTGTACCCAAACTAAATTTTATTCATACAAATATTGCTTTCTTTAGGTAGTAAAAATGTACAAACTTAAGTTTGATAGTTGGTACTGCCAACCCTAACACGCAGGTTAGGTTTACTATAGAGACCCCATCCGATATATAGTAAAATTTATAGACAAAACAGTTATCGAGGATTAATTACTTGTATAACTGTGCAAACTCTTATAGAGCAGCCATCTGGCTAGCCCCCTTGTACATTTGTATCTGATATACAACATAAACTGTAAATAGAGCGTTCGAGTAGGACTATAATAAAGTAATAGAAATAATTAGGAGTTCTCATGCCCCGTGAAGTTAAATGAGATACCTTTCACATTCATCACATCAGCTGAAGCGTGGTGAGGGACCTGCTCCCTACAATGTAGGATTGAATAAGAAATGCAATATTGAAAGGGTCGCAGAAACAAATGACCAAGATTTATCTAAAGATAAGGGGGTGAAAGAAAGGAAGAAAAAAGAGAGAAAGGAAGGAGTAGGTCCATCCGGGAGCTCTCCAACTACCGTCCAGGTGTGTGGGTCTATGTACCAGAAAGTTGCAAATAGGCAAGCCAGGGGGAGGACCATATTTTCTCAAAAAGGGTTTGCCGCGTAGAACACTCACTATTCTTTTGTTCAGCATGATTCACCTAAGTTTACACTTCATCAATGCCAAGTCTATGATCAAACTTTTCCATGTTGAAGCAATGGCAATCTTAGCCACCAAGAATATAAAGTGTATCAACGTTTGAGTGTGCTTAGGTACGTTTTCCACTGGTTTATTTAATAAGCCAACACTGGCGTCTTTAACGATGTTGACCATGGTAACAGAGAAGATGAAGGAATGAACCCTCATCCAAAATCGCCGCACCTTGGCGTATGTCACCACCACACATGTATTGGTCCTTGACGAAGCACGCCAGCCATGTGAAACGTGTCACCTTTTCCCTTGCCATTTTGCCTTTTGACAATGCTCGTCTGTACAAGTTTTTATCTCTTCAATAAATTTGGAATTTTGCATCAAATTGGGTGTGCAGCCATCCTATCTTCTACCTATACTCAAGTCTGCAGCAGTGACAGGGCATGCACCCCACCTGATGCTGATGCAATGGCAGCCAACTAAGGTTTCACCTGGAGCAGTTACCTTTGTGTTTTCCACTGGCTTATTTGATTTGGCAACACTGGCGTCTTTAACGATGTTGGGCTTCCAATGGAACCCAGTCCGGACGATAATGACTACCATCAAGCTGACAAAGCTGGGCTAGCTGCGCCGCTACATAGTACTTGCGGAACATGGGCACCCTTAGGCCCCCCAGATCTTTAGGTCTGTATAGTGTAGTCCGAGCTATTCTAGGGGCTTTGGCACCCTCAAATATAGCGGAAGATTTTAGATTGAAATCAGTGTTTGTCAGCTATGGGAACTTGGATCGGCAGAGTCCGAAAATAATATAACAGCCTAGGAAGGACAGTCATTTTAACCGACGCAATTCTACCCATCCAGGACAAGCCCAAATCAGACCATACTCTCACGTCTTCTAATAGTTTAGCAAACAGGGGAGGATAGTTAGCTTTGTACAGCAAAGACACGGTTTAGGTTAGACAGATTCCTAGATAAGCAAGAGATGTCGGTTGCTACTTTTGAAGGGAAATTGGGATTTGATGCTCTGTAGCACAGAAGGCTATAGGTTGATATTTAATGCCTCCGATTTATCATGATTTACTAATAGGCCAGAGATTTTCTTGAATCTTTAAGTAGAGGCGAAAGGTTTTGTATGGAGGTGTGGGGGACGTGATGAACAGCAAGAGGTCATCTGCGAATAAAGCGCACTTATGACACTCTGCCCCACTTTCTATTCCTTAAATATCAGGATTGTGACAAATCACAATTGCTAAGGTTTCAATGGCAAATATAAATATTGCTGAGGACAGTGGGCATCCCGGTCAAGTGCCCAAGTAAATTGGGATCGGGTCTGACCTATGGCCCCTCAAGGCTATCTGAGCTGATGGTGAGCTGTATAGCGAGTGCAATGAGGCCAAAAATTTAGGACCAAAATTCCATGTTGCTAACACTCTAAAAAGGAAGGTCCACAAGAGTGAGTCGAATGCTTTGCGGATATCAACTGACAATAACACTCCGAATCTATGTTCTCCTCCATCCCAAGAGTAGTGCAGTTAGGATATTAAGTCCATTGTTTTCCTGACCTGAACGGCCGCCTGCCTATATGGGAGGAAGCCCACCTGGTCATAGTGTATGTAAGTAGCCAGAAACGCCAGCATTCAGTTTGCTAAAATTTTTCTAAACCGTTTCAGGTCCGTATTTATTAAGGATATAGGGTGATAGTTGGCTATATCATTGTGGGGTTTGGGTAGGAAGGTAATGAAAGCCCTATTGGACTGCCTTTATGTATATATTCCAAGAGTCGTGTTGGGGAGGGGGGGGATGTTTTCAATAATGTGGACATTTTTTTATAATATAGGGTTGTAAACCCATCCGGGCCCGGGACTTTGCCCAATAGGGCCTGTTTTATAGCAGCCAATGCCTCTTCATCCGTAATATCCTTGTCCAGAAGCGTTCTATGGTCATCCACAAAGTCGGGATAGGGAGATGAGTGACAAAATCGTCGAACTCTCTCTGGTCGGTAACCTTGTCACCACTATATAACTTCCTATAGTATGTTTGGAATTTCTGCAGGACCAGTTTAGGGTTATGAGTGAAAGAGCCATCCGATTTCCTAATCCTAGGAACATTGGGGTGGGGGGGGGTGCCAGGGTGCTAACCTTGTCGATAAGAATTTGCCCGTAAACGCAGTGGGCGTGTCTTATCTAGTGATGAGTCTAGGGTTACGTTGGAGTTTCCTCCCAATAAGAGTATACCCTCAATGTATTCGAATACATAATGTTCGAAGTAAGTCTTGGAAAAAGGATAATTGATCCTTGTTCGGGCCTAATAAGAAGAAGCTTTGTTAAGGTGCCTTCTAGGTCCCCCTTAACCAGAATGTAACGCCCTTCAGAGATAACCTGAGAGGGGGAAAAGCTCTTAGCGATGCATACGGCCACTCCTCGTGTCTTATCTGGATCGTTGGCGAGAAAGAAGGTTGGATAATGTTTGTGGATATAGTTAGGTTTATAGGAGGGCAGAAAATGGGTTTCCTGAAGAAACAAAATCTCCGCTCCCACCAAGTGGAAAAAGTTGAAAGCCTTTCGCCTTTTCACCAGTAGGTTGAAGCCCTGCATGTTATAGGTTAGAATTTTGATAGGTTTCTGTGAGTATGGGTTAGCCGTGATCTGGGGTGGAATTGAAAACTCTTACCTCACCCGTCTGGACGGTGCCGGCCAACCGATCACCTGGGGGGTGGACGTACAAGATACCCGGATGGATCACAGGAGAAGGGTTAGGGAGAACAAAGACAATAGGGAGTTGAAATACCCTAGGGCGGGCAAGGATCTGGAGCGAGAGCTGGTAGAAAAGGTTATTAGTACAAAGCATCATCATCAAATTTAAACTCAATTAAGTAAATAAGACAAGGAACTTGTCTAAATTAGCACACAAAGAGCAAAAGTAATTAGGCTGCAAAAAGTGGCCTTAGACTTCCAAGGTCCCCACCTCCCAGACAGCCGGAGAGGAGGAAGGGAAATTGGAACTGGGGTGAGGCGCATGGCACATCAACCCGACCTGAGCTGATCTGTAATGTAAACTCGGATGTTGAACAGGCTTTTAAACTCTAGTGGTAATACGAAATGAGACCATAGCAACTTTTAAACGCTAATGCCCTCTTGTGGGGAACATGTGAATTGCAGTTTAAAGAGATCACATGACAGGGGGTCAATGGGTCTGAAATCAAATTTTGGAAAGGAAAGAAACGTTAAAGTAAAATAAAAGTCTGGTGGTTCTGGGCGAATTCCACAGGGATGAAAATGTCCCCTGTTACCTCTGCCACGGCCAGATGTTGAAGAGGCGTGGGGTTCAGGCGATGATGGGGGGAGAAGAGGAAATGAATCCTAAACGTTTCAGCAATGTTTCTCCTTCGAGAAAAGTGGAGAATGAGTAAGATTTGCCTTTATAAGGGAAGGAGAGGCGAAAAGGAAATGACCAACGGTATCTTATGCCCTTCTGTTGTAGAGGCTGAAGTAGCGGTTTGAAGGACCTGCGTTTCTGTACAGTAGCCGGAGATCTGTCCACAAATATTTGGACTTCGTGGCCAAATGATGACATGGGCGCAGGCTTTTTGCATAACACTTTGGCTTCACAATAATGTCCCTGGGGGGACCTTCCGAACGTTGGTTAGTGAGAGCTCTATGAGCACGGTCTAATTCCAATTTGTGAGCAGGTATATCCGGTAACAAGGAGGTGATCAGTGTTGTGGTAGCTTTATGGACATCCGTAAATGATTCAGGTAACCCGCGTATGCAAAAATTGCATCTGCGGGACCTATTTTCTAGGTCGTCAATTTTTGCGAGTGCCTCTTCCAGGCATGTTTCCAGATCACATATGCGGTCCGTGTTTTGGTTCTGCTAACTGTAACATCAAGCTTATTTTCAATGGTGTTGATCCTAGATCCCAGATCTTGAAATTCTTGCTTTAAATTCTCAGTAATTTTCCAGACCCTGTTCCAGCATGGCTGAGAATCTTGCAAGTATATTAGGATCCCCTAGATATGAAGGCTGTGAAGCTATGAGTTGTGGGCTCATGAGTTCCTGGGAAGCCTGCAGGCTATTTTGGCTGGTTAAAATGTCCCCCATGGCTCTATCAAGAGAGGACCCCGAAGAAAAAGGGGACTCACCACCTTATGGGTCTCCATCCTGAGGAGCGAGAAGGGCACCTGGAGGTGCATTATAGTCTGCAGGGTCTGTGTGTGGAACTGAGGCCCGGTCTGTGTCCGGATGATCCGTCCAGGGAGAGGCCTCATGTGGCTGCAGCGCCGCCATCTTGCCTGTGCTGGCCGGGAGATGTTCGGGCTGTTTCCAGGGGAGTTTCAGCTTCCGTTTGGCCATAGATTTGTGGCCCAACAGTGGAGGAAGGGCGTGGAGCAGTTTGCGGAGTACCCGAGTCCTCTGCATAGCAGGGTGCAGCTGAGTTAGGTCAGATCTCGGCGGAGCCAATTCAGGCTGCGTCCACCATGGTCATCTGCGCGCATGCACCACTAAATAAATAATCCTTCTAAATACATTTAGGCCACAATGTATTCTGCTCTATTTCGTTGGTGAAAATAACCTAAATCAGTGTAAATTATTTAGTCTGTAGGAAAGTTAGAGTCCACAAACTATTGTATACAATATATTACCTAAAGTATTGGGACACCTGCCTTTACACACACATGAACTTTAATGGCATCCCAGTCTTAGTCCATAGGGTTCAGTATTGAGTTGGTCCACCCTTTGCAGCTATAACAGCGTCAACTCTTCTGGGAAGGCTGTCCAAAAGGTTTAGGAGTGTGTCTATGGTAACATTTGACCAATCTTCCAGAAGTGCATTGGTGAGGTCAGGCACTTATGTTGGACGAGAAGGCTTGGCTTGCAGTCTCCGCTCAAATTCATCCCAAAGGTGTCCTATCGGGTTGAGGTCTGGACTCTGTGCAGGTCAGTCATGTTCCTCCACCTCACTCCTCCATGTCTTTATGGACCTTGTATGTGCATTGATGCTCAGTCATGTTGGAACAGAAAGGGACCATCCCCCAAACTGTTCCCACAAATTTGGGAGCATGAAATTGTCCAAAATGTCTTGGTATGCTGACACCTTAAGAGTTTCCTTCACTGGAACTAAGAGGGCCAAGCCCAACCCCTGAAAAATCATCCTTTCTCTACCAAATGATTTGGGCTAGTGCATAAAGCAAGGTCCATAAAGACATGGATGAGCAAGTTTGGGGTGGAAGCACTTGGCTGGCCTGCACATAGTCCTGACCTCAACCTGATAGAACACCTTTGGGATGAATTAGAGCGGAGACTGTGTGCCAGGCTTTCTTGTCCACATCAGTCCCTGAACTCACAAATGCTCTTCTGGAAGAATGGTCAAACATTTCCGTGGACAGCCTTCCCAGAAGAGTTGAAGATGTTATAGCTGCAAAGGGTGGGCCAGCTCAATATTTAGCCCTACGGACTAAGACTGTGATGCATTTAAAGTTGATCAATCCTGATGTTCTGATGGCCTATCTCATTTCTTTAGGCCCAAAAATGTCTGGCCAGTATGGATATGACCCTTTTTGGAAAGTAGACAGTCCAAAGTATTTAGTAAGAGGCATGGCAAGTTTTCATTTTATCATAAGTTTTTGGAAAATGAAGTAATTAAAACTTTTTTTTTTTTACTACTTATCACCAGTGCAGTACAGCTTTGTCATATAGCGGGTGTGGCGGTAATGAGGGACACTGGCTGATGACCGTACGAAAAAAAATATAATTTTTTCTTTTCTTTTTTTTTTTCAACACGCTTTAACCAGAGCAATACAATGTTACCATAGTAACATTTTACTACTCTGGGGAAATAATCAGTATTTTTTTTTCTTTTACACGTTGTTTGCATATAGCAATGAAATTCAGTTTACTGAATGAAATTGATTCCTTCAGTTTGCTTTGTTTTGATTAGCTATGATAGGCCCAGTCTGTACCATGTGATTGCGCTGACCAATCACAGCTAGCAACACAATTGTATACAACGGATGGCTTGAAAGGAACCATCCATTGTTTATAACTGTCATGTGACCTGCTGTGATTGGTTACAGCGGTCACATGGCAGCGGGCCAGTACAGTGGCTCTGGCCCCACGCTCCAGGAGGATGTCATATGAGAAGTTCCCGCCGGCGTCACCTTGCCATAGGCTGGGCAGAAACGGTTAAAGGTTAAGTAGGGTCAAAGCTCTTTTGGCCCTACTTCATTTGTGGGTCACAGGAGTGCACTTAGTGGAGCACTCCTGTGACCCAGACTCAGCCAAGATCAGGCTAAAGTCGTCTGTCGACTGACATCGCTCAGCTTCTCAATACGCCGCTGAGTGCCTGAGTCAGACGCTCCCGTCCCTCTACTGAACACTGAAGGGGCAGAGCACAGAGTCCAGTGATTGGCAGTCCCTGACTCTCTGCTCACTGAAGACTGAGAACTGAGGGATCAGCAGCATTTGATTGCACAGTTCTTGGTGTAGAGGCGGCGGGGGACAGATGCAGCATCCATTTAAGGATTTTTAAATCTATTTTACAATATTAAAGTGTAACTAAAGGCATTTTTTTTAGCTTTGAATAGAGTGGGGGAGGAATTAGAACACATGTCAGTTTTTATTATTGTCTGTGCCCCCCTGTCCCCTTTAGGGAGATTAATTTGTCCCGTTTCCTGTTATCAAAAGTGAAAGAAAAGAGAATACCAAATTTTGGTGATGAGAAGGGAGTAGACAGCTCCAGAACACCTGACTCTTCCAATAGTAACACAGTCCCAGAGGGTGCAGGCTCAAGATGCTTGATCAGATAA
>BLSH010297057.1:116803-127429 GCA_018402905.1 Glandirana rugosa
TGTATAAACAATTTTTACCTCAGTAACCTATCTTCCATAGTTACAAAAACCTCCTACGGGGTTTAAAAAAAGAGGAGGATGATAACACTAGTGATAAGGAAGTTCAACAGACAGCATTCATGTATTTGGGGCATCCTCCAAAAACATTGATACCTTCTATCCAATGACTCCATTTTTAACAAATATGTTGGTGATAAACCCAATATCACCTTCAGATGTGCCAGATCTCTTAAAGATCACCTAACTAGCAGTCATTTTGATTATATTGAAGTAGACCATTCATCCACTAGTGGTATTTGGAGATGTGAATGCTCTTAAGATTTGTTCATGGATATTTGAAATCTGTACAATGTATTTACCTAATGGAGACCTACACTCCATTACACACCACATCACCTGTCAGACAGCTAGCGTGTACATCATGTACTGTGAGTGTGGGTGTTTCTATATAGGTAAAACCAAACAACCATTTTGGTGCAGAATCAAAGATCATGTTTATTATATATTGAGCAATTTTCTCAACAAACCTATAGGACGTCACATAAACCTGTACCATTCTGGTAACAGTAAAGTTATCAAGTTTGCGGCACTTGAGCACATTCCAGTGGACCCCAGAGGGGGGTGACCATGACAACCCCATTTTACAAAGAGAAATGCACCAGGATCCATATGCTCAAAGCCACAAATGCTCCAGGTCTTAATAATGCTGTGAGCTACAAGCCATTTTTATAATGTACCCCATAGGTACGGTGAAGCAGTTGCCATTTGTTCGCTATGTTGTCTCGGGTGTTTACCCACTCTATTATGTGCTCCATCTACTTCATGTTTTCTGTATTTTGTCATTTCTTTGTCTGTTCTATCTGCATAGTTGGTTTTGCCTTTGGCCTATTACAGACGTAAAAGGGGCCACTACTTGCAGTTTTATACCGTCCCTATAAGGTATAATTAAATATACAGCATCAACTGGTTTGGGATTATTATTAGCCACTATTTGCGTTATATCTAATACATGGATTTGGTTCCTCTTTTCCCAGTCTGTGAGGTGTATGTATGAATCTGCCCACACATTTATGCCATCGGGATTTATCCGTCTAGATACGCACGCTGCTTGTGCGTGCTGCATGTATCAGGCGGCCATTTTGTGGTCGCCTAGGTCCTTCAATACGACAGTCAATGATGGGGGCTTTTTCCTTATCTTTTTTTTTGCGTTTTTCTGCTTTGGATTTTATATCCCTCCCGTACTGTGGGGGGATGTGTGTATATACCGATCTAGCTATTTGCTGCTATTTGCTCTCTTGGAAAACTTCCCACACCGTTGTGCGAGAGGAGTGGCTGAGATGGATGCGAGGGCGGGGCCCTCTCCGGATGTGGGGCAGCTGCCAACTATTTGGTGATATTATGCCCCATGTCCACGGCGGCTTTCAGACACACACTTTCCGTTGGGGCTTAATTCCCCCTTCGGTGTCTCAGTCGGTCTCTAATCACCGGGGTGTGAGGACCGTCTCTTGTCAGGTTGGCGCCCAACTTTCCTCTCTATAGGTAAGTTTTCATTCCATCTGGTCCTTATACGTAGGCGGATAAGGTAAATTGTGTCTGTTGTGGTTCACTGCTATTTCCTCTTTCTTAGGGGCCCTCGCTAGTTTAGTGCTCAGCCTTATTATTTTTTGTGGATACGTTTCCCTCTGATTTGGCCCTTACATATGGGTGGATAAGGTGAATTGAGCCTGTTATGGTTTACTGCTGTCTCCTCTTCCTAAGGGGCAAAACATCAGCAAGTGTTATTGCAATATACCTGGCCCGCTGTGAATATCTGCTTCGGCCCCTTACATTGCTACTCTGTATGGAAGCGCTACCCACCTGTGCGTTATCTCTTGTCCTATGAAGTTGTGTGTTTTCACATATATCTAGGTTCTTCATTTATTCTTTGTTTCATCTTCATATTTTATCGTAGACGGAATGTGTTAGACTCTACTTTGTTTCCAATGGTCACATTCTGGATACATGTGGGAGATAGGTTTGATTGATCACCTGCCTCTCTTGCTGGCCTCTCTTTGTAGCAGGATTATAGGTAAGCACGTATGTGCTATACTATGTCCATTATTAAATAATATATATTTATTCACATATTGATTTGTTATGTTTGTGTTTTTTTCCTGTCATACACTTACAAATATATTAAATGTGTTGTTTTATGTTATTGTATATTTATATGTATATTTTTCACTTAACTTCTGTATATAGTTCACACCGGAACTCCTGGTATGTAACAATGCTTCAATGTTAATGCAGTTTTGCCACACCCACAATTTGATACAGAGGTGATATGTGCAGTAACCTCTAGGAATCAGTGAACAGTAATGATCTGCTGTAATCTCTAGCATCCAATCAGTTAGCAATAATGATTTGTAGCAACCTCTAGTAACCAATCAGCAGTAATGATGTAGAGTAACCTCTAGCAACCAGTGAGCGGTAATGATATGCAGTAACCTCTAGCCTCCAATCAGTGAGCAGTAATGGTATGCAGTAACCTCTAGCAACTAATCAGTGAGCGGTAATGATATGTGTAATTTCTGGCAACCAATCGCAATTGCTGCCTGATCTGCAGTAAATTGATATTGAGTCTAGCTGCTATTTATTGTATGTCCCAGAGCGGGGAGGGGCCCAAGAAAATGTTTGCCCCGGGTTCAATCAATATTAAAGACGGCCCTGGGTTTGTTTGAGATTTGCAAATTATTGCATTCTGTTTTTAAGTATATTTTTACCCAGCTTCCCAAATTTTTTGGAAACGGTTTTGTTGATGCAGCCCATGCTTTCCACAGAGCACACTTCTCTCTCCCTGAACTCACACTTGAATTTTGAGATCAAAAATGTTCTGGCTGAGTGGTTACCACCTTCAGGGGCTGTCCCATTCACCCATTTTCATTTCAGACATCTCTAACACAACATTCTGTTGGCATGGAACAAGCATGTGCCTTCTCTTCATCTACACTTGCTTTTGTCGTTTTCTTGATCTACCCATGCCCCTGTTAGTGGACTTCCATCCCGACCTTAACAATAGGGAAGTCGTTTCTGCTATGTCACTGGAAAGTGATGATGTCAAATGCCTGTTTTTCGGTTTGGAGAGGAATGTTCCAATCCCTTACAGTCCAAGGAACATCGTCAACCAAGGAAGCCAAGTTCCTCATTAACATCCTGATGCCCAGAGCAGTAGGAATGGCTCTTCACCACTGGACCCACCGCTTGGTTCTCAGTGTAGAGACGCCAGGGGACAGCTGCAGCATCGGAGCGATGCTGCATCCACCTAGGTAAGTATAAAAGGGGAAAAAAACATACTTCTCTGTTAAAGGAAGCAAGCAAGATAATCTCATGGGTGGAGGAACACTCAAACTATCTCTGCTGTCCACATCCCAGGAGTGGACAATTGGTAGGCACATTATCGCCTGGAAAAGGGGGAATGTGTCTTTCACCCTGACATCTTCAGTCTGATTTGTTCGAGATGGTGAGCTCTGGATGGGGACATCCAGGCCTCCAGATTCAACACCAAGTTACCTCTGTCTGAAGCAAGGACAGAGGATCCTCTATCACTGGCATCTGATGCTCTGCTAATTTTCTGGGCTCATTTCTGGCTAATCAGTGTCTTTCCTCCAGCACAAGTTCTGCCTTACCTGCTTAACAAGATAGAGCAAGAGAAAAACGCAGTGATTCTCATTGCACCAAACTTGCCCAGAAGAACCAGGTACAGTCATCACCAAAAATATTGGCACCCCTGCATTTCCCTCAAATAATGCACCACTTTGCACAGAAAATTGTTGCAATTACAAATGTTTGGGCATTCTTGTTTTTATTTCTTTTGTTTGTATTGGTATGACACAAAAAAAAGTAGAGAAACAAAAAGCCAAATCCGACACATTCCATGCAAAACACCAAAAATGGACTGGACAAAATTATTGGCACCCTCAATTTAATATTTAATAGCACACCCCCTAGAAAAAATAACTAAAATAAATCGCTTCTTGTAACCATCAATGAGTTTTACACCTCTCTACTGGAATTTTGGACCACTCTTCTTTCGCCAACTGCTCCAGGTCCCTCATATTGGAAGGGGTTCCTTTTTCCAACTGCTGTTTTGAGATCTCTCCACAGGTGCTCTATGAGATTTAGATTTGGACTCATTGCTGGCCAGCTCAGTACTCTCCAGCGCTCTGTCTTAAACCATTTCTAGGTGCTTTTTGACGTGTGCTTTGGGTCATTGTCCTGCTGTAAGACCCATGACCTCTGACTGAGACCCAACTTTCTGTCATTTTGTTTCGTCTGTTCACAGCACATTCTCCCAAAAGGATTTTGGCTTCCGCAGTTAAGTTTTGGAAAACTCTAATCAATTTTTCTCTTTCGTCCATGTCCAGGTAGATTAGCTACAGTGCCATTGGCTGTAAACCTCTTGACAATGTTACGCTCAGTGCACACAGGAACTTTAAGATCCCTGGAGATGGACTTGTAACCTTGAAATTGTCCATGCTTTTCTACAATTTTTGTTTGCAAATTCTCTGACAATTATTTGCTGCTTTTTTTCTTCTCCATGCTCTGTGTGACACCCAGAGATACAACAGAAAGGTTGAGTACATTTTCAACCTTTTAACTGGTTGCTGGTGTCATTTCTATATTATCAGCACCTATTAAATGATACTGGTGAGTTTACAATTTACAGGACCATCACAAACTTGGAATGCAATTATTTCTTAAAAATTTGAGAAGGTGTCAATCATTTTGTCCAGTCCATTTCTGGAGTATTGCATGGTATGAATTTCGGCTTTTTGTTTCTCCACCTTTTTGTGTCCTACCAATACAAACAAAAGAAATAAACATGAGAATGCCTAAACTTTTGCAATTACAACAATTTTCTGGGCGAAGTGGTGCATTATCTGACATAAATGCAGGGGTGCCAAATGTCTGGCCATGACTGTATAATACAGTAGATATACTTAGGCTGCTAGATGACCTCTTGCCTTTTCCAACCTGCTGTCTCAAGGCCCCCTATTCCATCCTGCTTCTCAGTCTCTAGCTTTATTGGCGTGACTGTTGAAGCTTAGGGCTTAAAGGACAAAGGAGTCTGAGTCTGTCATCCCTACTTTGCTTAAAGCAAGAAAGGCAACTTCCTGAAAGATCTACAATCATATCTGAAAATCCTCCTTTGTCTGGTGTGCACTTCAATCAGAATACACTGTGCATCATATTTCTGCCTTCTTATAATCAGGGTTTGACCAAAACTTGACTAGCATTTTAAAAGGACAGGTTTCAGCCTTGTCCATTCTTTAAAAAAGAAAAAAATGGATTTGAATTCTTCAGGGAAATTCCCTTAGATAATCACTCCTGCAAAGTAGCCTACTTGGTTGCTATCACATCAGACATGTGTCTGAGCTAGCAGGCCCTCTCTTGTAAGGAGCCATTCCTCATACTTCACAAAGCCAAGGTAAGCTTATGCCAAATGCCATCCTTAGGTGGTGATCCTTCACTAGATCTAAAGAGCTTACATTTTTAAAGAACAAGCTCCACCAAAACAACCTGCCCCCGGACTTTGACGACACCCTGCTGCTGCCGCCATGTTGACGATCCAACCGCTCTGCTCCACTCAGGCCCGCCATCTCCATGCCCCCGGTCCATCTACTTCTGCTATTACTGTTCTCTCTATGTCTTCTTCCTATGTCTTCCTTCACTCTTTCCCTCCTTCCTACCTTCAGGAAACTTTACCTCGCCTTGTACAGTCGTATACAGGCACCTTGACGTGTAAAAGCCGCTCTCTTCTCTCTCTTATGCACCTTCTTCTCTTAACTTTTGATACCATCAGATGAAGCAAACCTTTTGTGCAGACAGGGACCAGCACCCACCCCCGACATGCTTTCAGTCGTTTATGAGAATCTCAGCCATAGAGCAGTCAACTCTCTGATCTGATGGATCTCAACCCCACACCTCTCTCTGTTTTAGATCGAGAGTGTCCGCAATTGAGAATATCATCCCCCTGGACACAGCTAGTCCCCATTGGGGTGTCCAGGAACACAATCTCCCCAAACACACCTGCCCCCTTTCCGCTTCCGCCAGTCCCACTTGCCTTCATCTCCCCGGTCTGCACTGGAAGGTTCGCTCCACATCATATGTAACATTGTCATGGTCATTATCAATGTTCAGTTTCTCTCTGTACTCCCATGTTAACACATAACATTGAACCAATTATTTCCTGTTGTATCTCAAAACTTCAATAAAAACCTTGAACAAGATAAAAACCTTGAACAAGAAAAAGCTCCACCAGCACTCCTATGTACTCATTTCACCAGATCGGTGGGAGTTTCCTGGGCATTTAGACATCAAGCCACTGTTGTCTAGTTTTGGAGGCCACCACCTTCTGTTCATACCTTGTTAAAATTCTACCAGGTGTATGGCCAATCTTCTGCAGATGCAGGCTTTGGACGCAAGATTCAATGAAGTTGTGTCTGTTGATCTCTGTTGTTGGGCCTGTTGGCACAGTTCTGTTTGCTAGTTGTTGCCCACCCTTCTCATTCATTGCTTAGGAAGTTTATGAATATTCAGTCTGTATCCTGTACCGTACAATAAATATAAAAGGAATTTTGACTTTCCTGTAAATTCCATATCTTGGAGTACAGTACAGGACCTTTTTAATCTTGTGTTATTCTGCATTGCTTGCTACAATACTGTGGACTCAGACTGGGGTTGTGTTATGTGGAGAACACCCAGGGAATGTGTCCTCAAAATCTTTGCCAGCATCCAATCATCTGAAGGTACCAGCCTATAACCAGGATCTATGACTCTTCGGTCGGTGTCCTGTAATGTAATCCAAGAATGGAATTTACAGGCAAGTCAAATTCCTTTTTTTACTCTACTTTTCAGGCTTTCATATTAGTGTATTAGGACGATTGCTACAGACCAGTCGCCTAGTTTCTTGGTCACCTGATAAACAGGGTCTTTTTCATTATTGCAACATTGGCTTTGGCCTTTATATGCTGGATTTACTGGTTAATGTATTATGACAAATACCTTTAAGTCCAGAAAGTATGTTAATCCATTTTAGCAAGAAAACTAACATTACTGTATCATTGTAAGGACGAAAGCTCATTATGTTGCAGTAGTTTTACAATACTTTCATACCCCCCACAACAGTGCTTAATGCATGGTTTACAGCATTGGTCTTTCTCTCTCTGCACAGTTTCAATAGTCTACTTAATGCAAAGTAAACTAGGTTGCTTTCAAACACGCTTTCCAACTGTTTTTTGTCATTGTAAACTCTAGATCAGTGTTTCTCAACCTTTTTACCTTTGAGGAACCCCTGGCAAAAAGTTTGAGATCTCGAGGAACCCCTGACATAATGTTCACATCTACAGCTTACAGGACATTGATATGATCAGGGAGCTGTTGATAACAAAAATTATTTGTAGAAATAGCATTAAATAAAAGAAAAGTATTAACGTATCTATTTCATGTGAAACTTGTGCTTTCGTTTTCTGCAGAGCTGATCCACTCAGGAGGGCACGCTACATGTGGGTTAAGCAGGGCACATTACATGGAACAGGGCACATGACGGGACATTACATATGACGGGGCACATTACATGGACCAGGGCACATGACGGGACATTACATATGACAGGGCACATTACATGGGACAGGGCACATGACAGGGGACATTACATGGGGCAGGTCACATGACGGGACATTACATGAAACCGGGCACATGACGGGACATTACATATGACAGGGCACATTACATGGACCAGGGCACATGACTGGACATTACATGGGACAGGGGACATTACATGGGGCAGGTCACATGACGGGGCATTACATGGGACAGGGAACATTACATGGGGCAGGGCACATGACAGGGGACATTCCATGGAACATGGCACATGACAAGGGACATTACATGGGGCAGGGAGGACAACAGGGGACATTACATGGAACAGGGCACATGACGGGGACATTACATGGAACAGGGCACATGACAGGGGACATTGCATATGACAGGGAACATTACATGGGATAGGGCACATGGTATGGGACAGGGCACATGACAAGGGACATTACATGGGGCAGGGAGCACAACAGGGGACATTACATGGAACAGGGCACATGACAGGGGACATTACATGGGGCAGGGCACATGACAGGGGACATTACATAAGACAGACTGTTGGGCACATTGCGGGGGACACAGCTGGGCACACTTCAGTACTGGCTTTCTTCTTATGGCTTCAGAAGTAACTCCTCCAGATTTCATAACTCCTCCAGTGGCGCACTGTTCCCTTCCAGCCCCTCCTCCTCCTATCCTGTCCACCTCAGATGATGTCACATACAACCACTCGGGAAGGAGGGGCCAGCGGGGAACAGCGCGCTACAGTCAATAGTATGCCAGCCGCTTCCCTGCCTATCTCTGCCTGTGTCTGTGTGATCCTCCTGTCACCTGCCTGGGGACCTCTCGCAGAACCCTAGGGTTCCGTGGAACCTCGGTTGAGAACCACTGCCCTAGATGCTGGTACATATATTTATTGTGCTACAGATATGTATTCCTATCTGAGTGATGTAAACTTAGAAAGCAGTGTTTGGTATAATTAAAGTGGTTGTAAAGGTTAATTTTTTTTTTTAATAACAAACATGTCAGACAATGGAACAACAATAGATATGCCCTCCTATATTCCTTCAGTGCCAGTGGATATTGTTATGTCAAATATCAGTGAGCAGCAGCTTAAATCCAATAACATATATCTTTCAATCCATAGACACAACCATAGTCCAATCTCTTTTAAAAGTTGGGTACTAATGTCCAAAAGCAGCGCTCCTTCCTACTGTTAGCCAATAGAAGCTGATTCCAAAGTGAGACAGATGAAAGTATGCACGCCCGTGAAATAAAGGGGTGTGAAGAGAGTTAGTCCGTTCTAGGCAGTAATGTGCACCATCCACCATAAAACTTCACCACGTGGGTAATCCCCTCAGGACATACACTTACCAGAAACCGGTAAGAAATGCGCCTTGAAATTGAACCCAGTATCTCTCCTTCCAAACGTCTCAGATAACTTGTCTCGTTCAGGCATATATAAAAAAAACAACCACTAGACACAGTGCATTACCTCAAGGTGTATTAGCATGCCCCCCACTAAATCACACATAATTCATATAAATTGGTTGCATTCAAAAAAATTGTACGTCACCGCACACCCATACTCGTAGCCTCAGCTTACTCTTACCAAACCGCTGCTTGGTTTCCTGGTGTTGGAACGCACCCGTCACTTCCTGGTGCCGCTGGGTCATGCGCTGACGCGTTTCATCAACACAACTTCAACTGAGGGCCATCAGGGCGTGACCCAGCGGCACCAGGAAGTACCATTTTATGAATGCAACCAATTTATATGAATTATGTAAGTGTGTTTTAGTGGGGGGCATGCTAATAAACCTTGAGGTAATGCACTATGTCTAGTGTTTTTTTTTTTTTTATATATTCCTGAACGAGACGAGTTATCTGAGATGTTTGGAAGGAGAGATACTGGGTTCAATTTCAAGGGGCATTTCTTACCGGTTTCTGGTAAGTGTATGTCCTGAGGGGATTGCCCACGTGGTGAAGTTTTATGGTGGATGGTGCACATTACTGCCTAGAACGGACTCACTCTCTTCACACCCCTGTATTTCACGGGCGTGCATACTTTCATCTGTCTCTCAGGAGCGCTGCTTTTGGACATTAGTACCCAACTTTTAAAAGAGATTGGACTATGGTTTGAAAGAATATGTCATACTTACCTCCTCTGTGCAAGGGTTTTGCACAGAGTGGCCGCGATCCACCTCTACTGAGGTCCCTCAGCAGCGCTCCTGGCTCCTCCCCGCATTGAGTGCCCCGTCGGATAAGTGCTCTTCCTCGGGGCAGTCGTGTGGGCGCACTCCCGTGTCCTGCTGCTGCGTCCATTGACACAGACAACAGGACTCGGCCCCGCATCACTGAATTTGATTGACAGCAGTGGGAGCCAATGGTTGCGCTGCCATCAATCTATCCGATCAAGACATCGGCTGGAGCGGGTGTTCTCGTCCGTGGCGCTGAAATGATCAGGCTCAGGTAAGTATTAGGGGGCTGGTGCATCACAGGAGGTTTTTCACCTTAATGCATAGAATGCATTAAGGTGAAAAACCTTGAGACTTTATAACTAGAGTTGAGCGAACACCTGGAAGTTCGGGTTCTGCTGGTCCGTCCGAACTTCGGGACAAAGTCCGGGTCCGGGTCCGGACGGAACCCGAACGATCGCAGGTCGTCTTGGGCTTGAAGGTCCACAAGCGAGTTGAGATCAATATTTCAGAGTTCCAAAAAGTGGAATTACGTAAGATACGTAATTCCACTTTTTGGAGGACACTACGTGGTCGGGGGATTATGAATGGACTCGGACTAGTAAAGTCGCGGTGCCTGCTCTTGTGGGCGAGGTCGGCTACAGAACTAGCCTATCTAACTACCGTCGCGTTGGTAACCGAGGGTGACGACAGTTAGTTTAAGTCACTACGCCCCGGCTCAGGACAACAGACACAGTTACCTGCGTCGTCGTCCTGTGCCCTCACGCGGGTGTGCTGACGGGGCTCCTTCTCGTGA
>BLSH010297057.1:177087-190293 GCA_018402905.1 Glandirana rugosa
TAGTTGTAACGCACGTCGTCGTTGGTGTCGGAGGGTCTGTGACAAGTCTCTCCACATGACAAGAAATGTGAGATTTACAAGGAGGGAAAACAGTACACCTCTCTGAACAGTGTCTGGGAGGCTGTGGTTGCTGCTGCACGCAATGTTGATGGTGAACAGATCAAAACACTGACAGAATCCATGGATGGCAGGCTTTTGAGTGTCCTTGCAAAGAAAGGTGGCTATATTGGTCACTGATTTGTTTTTGTTTTGTTTTTGAATGTCAGAAATGTATATTTGTGAATTTTGAGATGTTATATTGGTTTCACTGCTGAAAATAAATAATTGAAATGGGTATATATTTGTTTTTTGTTAAGTTGCCTAATAATTATGCACAGTAATAGTCACCTGCACACACAGATATCCTCCTAAAATAGCTACAACTAAAAACAAACTAAAAACTACTTCCAAAAATATTCAGCTTTGATATTAATGAGTTTTTGGAATCCTTGTTGTTCAATAATAAAATTATTCCTCAAAAATACAACTTGCCTAATAATTCTGCACTCCCTGTAGTGTTGCAAGGTCTCAGGTGTGAATGGGGGGAGCAGGGGTGTTAAATTTGGTGCTGTTGCTCACACTCTCTCATACTGGTCACTGGAGGTACAACATGGCACCTCATGGCAAAGTAAATATTCAGTATGCAGCGCTAATATTGGTGTTATGTAATTGGAAGAAAGTCCTAATAATGGCGCAAACATGTGCAGGTGGAGTCTCTATTGAAAAATGTGCAACAGAAGCGATGCCAAATGCCGTCCTCAAGGAAACACGATCACAAACTATCAGCAGGTCTAGCAAGTCTCCTTACCAGGAATAAAATCCAATAGAGCATGTGAATATGATCCACGGTATGGCTCGTCCTTTCGGATACACTCTCACGCCTTCTCCTAAGGATATACTCTAGATGTAGTCTCTCCCACAGATGACTGCGTTTAGCAAAGGAGAATAGACCTCATAGTGAAACTCCGTAGCAACAATCTCACACACACCCACCATCAATAGGAGGGAGAGCCATTACCCAGTGTTGTAGGGAAATACACACAACACCCTGGTGCCAGGCAAGTCTCCTTACCAAAATGCGATCAGATATAGACAAATCCAGGAGAATCCTGTTCCAGGCCAGGGGCATCCACTCACAACAACCAGAGATGGAGGTAGAATCTCACTCGGAGTGCATCTAACCCAAGTGCTTGTGGTTACCTCATGGCAAAGAACTCTCTTAGGATCTGAAAAAAAAGAATTGTTGCTCAACATAAAGATGGCCTAGGCTATAAGAAGATTGCCGAGACCCTGAAACTGAGCTGCAGCACGGTGGCTAAGACCATACAGCAGTTTACAGGACATGTTCCACTCAGAACAGGCCTCGCCATGGTCAACCAAAGAAGTTGAGTGCACGCGCTTAGCGTCATATCCAGAGGTTGTCTTTGGGAAATAGATGTATAAGCGCTGCCAGCATTACTGCAGAGGTTGAAGGGGGGGTCAGCCTGTCAGTGCTCAGACCATACGCCACACACACTGCATCAAATTGGTCTGCATAGCTGTCATTCCAGAAGAAAGCCTCTTCTAAAGATAATGCACAAGAAAGCCTGCAAACAGTTTGTTGAAGACAAGCAGACTAAGGACATGGATTACTGGATCCATGTCCTGTGGTCTGATGAGACCAAGATAAACTTATTTGGTTCAGATGGTGTCAAGCATGTGCGCCGGCAACCAGGTGAGGAGTACAAAGACAAGAATGTTTTGCCTACATTCAAGCATGGTAGTGGGAGTGTCATGGTCTGGGGCTGCATGAGTGCTGCCCGCCCTGGGGAGCTACAGTTCATTGAGGGAACCATGAATGTCAACATGTACTGTGAAATACTAAAGCAGAGCATGATCCCCTCCCTTCAGAGGCTGGGCCGCAGGACAGTATTCCAACATAAGCACCTCAAACACACCTCCAAGACAACTACTGCCTAGGCGATGGACTGGCCAAGCATGTCTCCAGACCTAAACCCAATTGAACATCTGTGGGGCATCCTCAAACAAAAGGTGCAGGAGTACAAGGTCTCTAACATCTACCAGCTCTGTGATGTCATCATGGAGGAGTGGAAGAGGACTCCAGTGGCAATCTGTGAAGCTCTGGTGAATTCCATGCCCAAAAGGTTTAAGGCAGTGCTGGAAAATAATGGTGGCGACACAAAATCTTGACACTTTGGGCCCAATTTGGACATTTTCACTTAGAGATGTACTCACTTTTGTTGCCAGCAGTTTAGACATTAATGACCGTGTGTTGTTATTTTCAGGGGACAGCAAATTTACTCCATTATACAAGCTGTACACTCAGTACCATGTAGCAAAGTGTCCACACGGATAGCTACCTTTCTGGTCAAAAAACATCTTCCAGGGACTACCCATAACACTCTTTTTAGCTTTCCTGACCCTACTAGGTGCTATCAGACTCCTTAATTCTCTTGGCTTCCTAAAAGTTCCTGTTTTAAGATTTTCCAATTATTTTTTAGAATCTTTTGTATCAGGGGAGCATTATCGTTAAATTTAGTGCAGAACCTTACTTGTCCCACCTGACTATGTGCAGTAACTGGTCCATCTCGATTCCTAACAAGATCCTCATCATATGATATCCAATACTTCAGATACGCCTGCTCCAGATACAGATCTTCATCGTACCCCTTTTCCTTGAATTTATTCCTTAGAATCATGCTTTGCTCCTCATAATTCTTCCTACGAGTACAGGTGCGTATTGGTGTGGAGTCAGTAATTGCGGTTATTGTGCCTTCATGTGTCACCGTTAAAAATAAGTAATGGCAACTAACGGCAAGGCTTATAGCATTTGACAATTTATTAATTGTGGCACCTCCTATGTTGTTTATGACCTTCTATGTCCTTGTGGGCTCCGTTATGTGGGCTGTACATCATGCCCCCTTAGGGTAAGAATGAATGAACATAGGAGCAACCTCTTCACCTCTCAAGACAACTATTCTTTTCCTCGCCATTTCATGGAAAAATATAGCAGCAGCATAGAAGGCCTAAACGTCTTTGGTATTGAAGCTATTGGCAATGTCAGGAAACAACTGCTGACACTTCTGAAAATCTGATCGGAATGCCTGTGTGCAGGCAGTGTCACAACTCAAATGGGATCTGGTGACAGGTGCGTACCACTGGAGTGTGAATCGCATCAAGGTAGTGTAGCACGCGGCCTTGGGCCTCACCAATATTATTAACCCTAGGAACTGCCTTCTGGGGATTTTTGGAGATCTGTCACTGTCTGCCTCGGCGAAGAGACTCCTCCGAATCTTATTCTTCTACGCGAAGAAGTCTCTTCTACTGACGTGGAAGAGCTCACAAACATTAAATAAAAACTTATGGCTGACATTGGTGAATGAGGCGCTACCCCTATACAAAATCACCTTTGATCTTCGAAAACGGAGTAAGAGATTCTATAAGATTTGGGGCGGGTGGCTAGCTAGTCCTCTTACACTATGCCCCATCATGCCATAGGGAGTAGTGCCGCTTATCTGCTTCGGTCCAGCACCACCCTACCGGGTATTTTATAAATTCCAATATACTATGTACCTGTAGAACTTTGTCATGAATAATTAAGCTGTACCAGAATGCCATTGGTAGAAAGCTGTAATTGGGAAAGACTTTGTTAACACTGTGAATGCCGTTATCGGGTGGGATGCCCGAAGGTTTGTTTTGGTTTTTTTTTTGTATGTTTGTATGTCTTTATAATCAATAAAAATATCTTTAAAAAAAAAAGGTAGTGTAGCACATCACAAGGTTGTGGACCTATGGCTGACTGCTGCTAAGTAGTACCGGCTGAAACGGGGAGAGGGTCCCCTAGAGCACGAACACTGAAACTCAGGGAGCTAGTGCATCGGTTTCCCCAGGGCATGGAATCTAAGAGCCAGTGGGTGTTCACCAGAGCCTCTAGTGGTGAGGATGGATTTGGCTGCAACTGGATCCTGGTCATGGCCCCCAGGGTCCCCAAGCTCACGCTCGGGTTGGCCCCAGGTGGTAGAGGGGAAGCAGCAGCAAAGGAACAGTAAGAATAGTCGGAAGAATAGCGAAGGGTCAGGACAACCAGAAGATAGGAGAAACCGAAGACAAGCTGAAGATCGAGGTATCAGTCAGGAAGGGATAGTCAGACAAGCCCAGAATCAGTACACGGATAAGACTCGGAACAACCGAAGGAGACAATCACACACAAGCCAAACACGGACAAACGTTGATCAGCAATGCAGCCTTGCACTGCCAGGTATTATATCCTGTTACCAAAAGGCCTGGGGCGGAGACAAGCTGAGGAGGGTCTACTAAAGCACACAGGTGAGGGAGGCCCGGCATCTAACTGGAGCAAAGGCATGCAGCAAAGGTAGGCAACAGATAAAACATGTGTTTGCTGGTTACATGACAACGCGCGTGTGCACATGCGCACGTAGCAGGTGCGAGCGTATGTGTGCATCGGCATTGGCGCCAAATGGCCTATTTAGAGGGGCAGCACCATGCAGCCGGTGCTGTCCGTTCTACAGCGTTTGGTGTACCTGAGCTTTCTGGTTACCTGTTCCTGTGACCTGGCTTGCCTTGACCCTGTTTGATCTCTGCCTGCACCGAACCCGGCTTTCCACAACCATTCTCCTGCCTGCTCCTTTGTACTTCTGCTGCCAGCCTGTTAATGAACTTTGCTTGTACCTGACTATTCTCCTGCCTGCTCCTCCTGTACTGCACCGCCTGCCTGTTGCCGACCCAGCCTGTACCACCATTCTGCCAACCAGCACGAGACCGGAGGTACCACTTCAGTTGTCACCGGTGACCAGCTCAACCCTTGTGCCATCCTCATTCCTGAACCACCTGTCTGTTCTACCAGGGGTTCCTGAATCGGGGTCGCAAGAGAGGTTACCCCTGCATAAGTCAAACTCCACCACCAGGCATGTGACAGGCAATGATTTGGATAACCCCCAACTACAAGGAAAAGGGAAAACCAACGAGACGAGGAGGAAGGGGAGGTAGGAAACAAAAAGAGGGAGAAAAATTGAGAGACCCACTCTACAATAAAGAGCTTCATCCCCTCAATATCAGTGTTTACAGAAACAGAATTGGGTCTACTAAGGAAAAGCTTAAACTTTGCCCCAGAGAGTCCCCCTAACCTGTTCGAGTTATTTATTGACCTGAACAGGTTTATACGGAACCTCACCATTAAGCACTATTATACTATTAAAGACAAAGATACAGTTGGGGATGAGATTGTGGTTCCACCCCTTCCTGTCAAGTCAATGGATGATGACATACTGAGAATTTTGAAAAAGCTATATGTAGAAGGGGCAAGTGAGAGCGATTGTAACTTCCTGTGTCCCACTCTTGAAGCCGAGATAATACAGACCAACTTCAGGCTTAAATCTACCTTTTATTCCCATTGGACCAAAGAGAATTTTATTCCCACATTTTATGAGTTGGTCTTGGAAGATTTTAAGGCCTTATGTAGTGGTAAAAGGTATAAACAGCATGGCCAGCAGGGAGAGGACATTAGAGGTCCTTTGTTATGCTTCAAAGGTTATCATTAGGAAAGCGGACAAGGGTAGTAGCCTAGTAATTCAAGATAGGGATGCGTATGTGCAAGAAGATGAAAGACTTATAGGAGAAAAAGGCACTTACATTAAGCTTCCTTGTGACCTCACCAGTGTGTAAAAAAATGAACAGAAAACTGTCTTGGATGGGGCTCTCAAGGCAGAAGTTCTAACCAATTATAAGTTTCTTTTTTTATATACAAAACATCCAGTGGTACCCCATTTCTATCATATCCCCAAGGTCCATGAAGACCCGGTTAACCCTCCGGGGATGCCTATCATCGCTGGGGAAGACAGTCTCACAAGTAATTTGGGATGCTATGTAGACCATTTCCTGCAGGACTTGGTCACATCTTTGCCTTCCTTTATCAAAGATTCAGGGCATGCATTGGAAATACTTTCTTTGTATGCATGGCAGGAAGGGTACAGATGACTGTCACTTGATGTGGCCTCTCTGTGCACTTGAGTTTGGGCTCCAGCCAAACTTTACATCGTGCCCATGTCTGCTTTCTTTATGATAGCATTGAGTTTATGCTTACCCACAATTATTTTTAGTTTCTGAACCATTACTTCAGGCAAGTTAGGGGTACAGCTATGGGGGCCAGGTTCGCTCCCAGTTATGCAAATCTTTTTATGGGCTATTGGGAGTCCCAATATATTTGGGCCAATAATTAGTTTGGAGCAAACCTGGTCCTATATGCTCGTACATCAATGACATCCTAATTATCTGGAATGGTTCCAATGAAGAACTTAAAGGATTCTTGTCACACTGCTCCAACAATCCCTATGGGATTTCTTTTACCCATTTGGTGGATGAAACATGACTCATCTTGCTGGACCTCGAATTACGAGTGGGTGACAAGAACTGTATTTACTCCAGAACACATTTTATACCCAGTGCAGGGAATTCCTACCTCCACGCCCGTAGTCACCATCATCCGAGGTGGATTAGGAACGTTTCATTTGGGCAGTTTTGTGGGCTCAGACGCACCTGTACTCGTAGGAAGGATTATGAGGAGCGAAGCATGATTCTAAGGAATAAATTCAAGGAAAGGGGGTACGATGAAGATCTGTTGGAGCAGGTGTATATGAATAATTGGTTATCATATGATGAGGATCTCATTAGGAATCGAGATGGACCAGTTACCACACATAGTCAGGTGGGACAAGTAAGGTTCTGCACTAAATTTAACAATAAAGCGCCCTTGATTCAAAAGATTCTAAAACAGAAATGGAAAATATTAAAACAGGACCCTATGCTTGCAGATACATTGTCCCCCCACCCAAACTTGATTTTTAGGAAGCCAAGAGATTTAAGGAGTCTGATAGCACCTAGTAGGGTCAGAAAGCTAAAAAGAGTGTTACGAGTAGTCTCTGGACAATGCTTTTTGACCAGAAAGGTAGCTATCGGTGTGGAGTCTGTAATGGCGGTAATTGTGCCTTCATGTGTCACCATAAAAAAGAAGTAATGGCAACTAACAGCAGGGCTTATAGTATTCGACAATTTATTAATTGTGGCACCACCTATGTTGTTTACGGCCTTCTGTGCCCTTGCGGACTCCTTTATGTGGGCCATACATCACGCCCCCTTAGGGTAAGAATGAATAAACATAGGAGCAACATCACCACCTCTAAAGACAACTATTTTATTCCTTGCCATTTCATGGAAAAACATCGCAGCAGCATAGAAGGCCTAAAAGGTTTTGGTATTGAAGCTATTGGCAACTATTTGGATAACGTTAGGAGACATCGCAGGCTATGCACCAGAGAGGCATATTGGATTTTTACCTTAGATTCACTCAATCCTAAAGGATTGAATGAAGAAATTGAGCTTCAGTCTGCTATGTAGCCCTAGTTCTTAGGTCTGTCTTGGATTGTCCCCTGACCATCTTGGCTAAGAGAATAATGTACTTGGTCCTTTCCCTTTGTGCTTTTCTTTTTAACTCCTTGTCCCCTTTCGAGTATGGGTTTGTGGTTTGAGTGTTGCAGTTTCTGTTCCACAATTCCTTGAAGGATGCCCTTTTGTGGCTGTCATGCCATGCATGGGTGATGGCCCGTTGTTTAGGGTGTCTTGCAATTGGGCTTATGGTAATGGGTCCTGTATGGCTTAGTCATGGGTAGAGATTGTATTAACGTCTACAGTTTTTCCAAGTTCTTCTACCACCCTTTTAAGTTATAGCTATTGTGAGTGCTATATATACAGTATCTCACAAAAGTAAATACACCCTTCACATTTTTGTAAATATTTTATTATATCTTTTCATGTGACAACACTGAAGAAATTATACTTTGCTACAATGTAAATTAGTGAGTGTACAGCTTAGCAGTGTACTGAACGCACAGCCATTAATGTCTAAACTGCTGGCAACAAAAGTGAGTACACCCCTAAGTGAAAATGTCCAAATTGGGCCCAATTAGCCATTTTCCCTCCCCGGTGTCCTGTGACTCGTTAGTGTTACAAGGTCTCAGATGTGAATGGGGAGCAGGTGTGTTAAATTTGGTGCTATTGCTCTCACTCTCTCATACTGGTCACTGGAAGTTCAACATGGCACCTCATGGCAAAGAACTCTCTGAGGATCTGAAAAAAAGAATTGTTGCTCTACATAAAGATGGTCTAGACCAGTGTTTTTCAACTCCAGTCCTCAAGGCACACCAACAGGTCATGTTTTCAGGATTTCCATGAGTTTGCACAGGTGATTTGATCAGTTTCACTGCCTTAGTAATTACCACAGCTGTTTCATCTGAGGGAAATCCTGAAAACATGACCTGTTGGTGTGCCTTGAGGACTGGAGTTGAAAAACACTGGTCTAGACTATAAGAAGATTTCAAAGACCCTGAAACTGAGCTGCAGCACAGTGGCCAAGACCATACAGTGGTTTAACAGGTCAGGTTTCACTCAGAACAGGCCTCACCATGGTCGACCAAAGAAGTTGAGTGCACATGCTCAGCATCATATCCAGAGGTTACCTTTGGGAAATAGACATATGAGTGCTGTCAGCATTGCTGCAGAGGTTGAAGGAATGGGGGGTCAGCCTGTCAGTGCTCAGACCATGCACCGCACACTGCATCAAATTGATCTTCATGGCTGTTGTCCCAGCAGGAAGCCTCTTCTAAAGATGATGCACAAGGAAGCCCACAACAGTTTGCTGAAGACAAGCAGACTAAGGACATGGATTACTGAAACCATTTCCTGTGGTCTGATGAGACCAAGATAAACTTATTTGGTTCAGATGGTGTCAAGCATGTGTGGCGGCAACCAGGTGAGGAGTACAAAGATAAATGTGTCTTGCCTATAGTCAAGCATGGTAGTGGGAGTGTCATGGACTGGGGCTTCTGGGAGGACAGCCATGCAGACCAATTTTATGCTGTGTGTGGAGTACTGCCAGACTGACCCCTCACCCCTTCAACCTCTGGCAGCACTCATACATCTACTTCCCAAAGACAACCTCTGGATATGATGCTGAGCATGTGCACTCAACTTCTTTGGTCGGCCATGGTGAGGCCTGTTCTGAGTGGAAACTGTCCTGTTAAACCCCTGTATGGTCTTGGCCACCGTGCTGCAGCTCAGTTTCAGGGTCTTGGCAATCTTCTTATAGCCTAGGCCATCTTTATGTAGAGCAACAATTCTTTTTTCAGATACTCAGAGAATTCTTTGCCATGAGGTGCCATGTTGAACTTCCAGTGACCAGTATGAGAGAGTGAGAGTGATACCACCAAATTTAACACACCTGCTCCTCATTCACACCTGAGACTTTGTAACACTAACGAGTCACATGACACCAGGGAGGGAAAATGGCTAATTGGCCCCAATTTGGACATTTTCATTTAGGGGTGTACTCACTTTTGTTGCCAGCGGTTTAGACACTAATGGCTGTGTGTTGAGTTATTTTGAGGGTACAGCAAATTTACACTGTTATACAAGCTGTACACTCACTACTTTACATTGTAGCAAAGTGTAATCTCTTCGGCGTTGTCACATGAAAAGATATAATAAAATATTTACAAAAATGTGAGAGGTGTACTCACTTTTGTGAGATACTGTATATGTGGGGTAGACAATTTGGTCCGTAGGCTCTGAAGAAGAGAGTTCGCCCTGGAAACGCGTTAGCTTGGCCGCTATGGACATGTTCTAGTCTCCTTGCAGACGTTGAGCATCCCAGTAGTCCTGGAGGCGTTCTTTTCAATTTGTGGCTCAGATATGCTTTTAAGGCCTCATACACATGGACGTTTTTTGACGCCGGCGTTTTCTGGCGTTTTTTGCAGCTCTCCATGTTAGTCAATGGCCCCATAAAAATGCCGACGTTTTTGAGCTGTAGATGGCGTCGGCGTTAGTGAGCTGAAACTAGAACCCACGGCCAGCGCGTTCTGAGGCTGTAACGTTTTGGCATTTTTTGATGCAGACGCCGCAAAACGCCAACTAACGCCAACAAATACTGTACCGGCGTTAACTGGCGTTTTTTGGCACGGACGTTTTTAAGTTGAAAAATAGCAGAGGGATGATTTTTAAAAAAAAATACCTATTGACGCCGACGCTCACTAACGCCCATGCATAACGCCAAGAACCGCCAATTTTTTTTCCTTTACATCGGGCCCGGCATTTTGTTTATTTTTTTAGGAACGTCCGTGTGTATGAGGCCTTAATCTTCTATGCTTGTGAGTATATATTTTTTGTAATTTTACTCTTAATAAATGCAACAGAATTGCACTAGGTTGGTGTGCCCTTCTCTTATTTTCTCTTAGGGCCTGTTTGCACCATCATGCTGTGATAAAAAGCATGTTACCACATCTGACTTTGCCGTGACGCATGGTCGTTCATTCTGACTGGCACCCCAATGCACTTTGCCACCAGACGCACGTTGCAGCATAACACACTGACATGCAATGCCAAAATGCTACTACATGTACCTTTTGGGTGCGTTAACTGGCCCATAATGCAAGCACAATGTTATGAACAGGCCCTGAATGTAATGAAGGATTTAAAGTAGAGGTCTGGGCTAATACTATCTAAGCTTAAACCTACTATACTCCCATCCTCATTCAAAGCTCTATACTAACTAATCTGTTTTATGTAAAGGAAAGGTGTGTATACTTACCTAATCTAAGGGTACTCTAGTCCACTCATGTGCTCAGTTCCTAGCACTGTCTTCAGGGGGAGGAGGAACAGCAGACCACAGATGCACCATAGTAAGTCTATGGGCGTTGTCACCTCCCAGGCACTACAGCTGTTGTAGCTGCTCTTTCCTCTCCCCTGAAGCCAGCTGCTGGGGAGATCTTGTGACCAGACTGAAGCACCATTGGATTAGGTAAGTATACATATTTTTTCTTCACAGTATAGTTCCTAAAGGACGTAGAATAGGGGGGTGGAGCAGGTTTAAATTGGTAAAGGCTGAAGGTTTTTCACCTTAATGCAGCTTCCTCCCCAGCCCCCCAAATACCTGAGCCCAATCTCGATCCAGCACTGTGCAAAGAGTAGTGGTGGTGTTCTTTCTTTCCCTCCTCGTAGACATGTGCACTGCCAAAAAAAGTTGTTCACTTTAGTTTTCATTTCATTCGTGTTTTTTTTCCGGGGCATTCGTTATGATCGCGATTCATACATTCATAAATTCGTACATTTGAAAATTCGTAAATTCTCAAATTCCGAACATTCGAAAATAAGAAAGAAAATTTGAAAGAACGAAAATCTGAAAATTTTAAATAATATCTAATTAACTAATAATAACTTACTATTAAATTATAGGTATTGGAATTTCATTTCAAATTTGGCTGTTAGTAAACGTAACAAATACGAATTTATCCGAAGTTACGAATTATCCGAAATAATGAATGCCGCATCTAAACAAATGGAACGGAAGGAATTGATAATAAATAATAATAATAAAAAGTTATTATTATTATTGTTATTTATTATTATTAATTTGTTATGTTCCATTTGTTTAGATACAGCATTCGTTAGTTCGGATGATTCTTAACTTTGGATAAATTTGTATTCATTATGTTCACTAACAGCCAAATTTGAAAGGAAATTCCAATACCTATAATTTAATAGTAATAGTTAAGTTATTATTAGTTAGTTTTTGGGTTGTCAAATTTTCGGATTTTCTTCCTATGCTTGCACACGGAAAAGAGGGGGGGCCCAGAACGCCAGCGGGGACCCCAGAAGAGGAAGATCAGGGCTGCTCTGTGCAAAACCATTGCACAGAGCAGGTAAGTATGACATGTTTTTAAAAATAAATGAGAGCTTTACAATTGCTTTAAGCTTCCAATTTAAAGTGGATGTAAACCCACCACCCACCCAGTATAAATTAATGACACAGTATTAATGTATATATACATGCAAGCCTCCTGCATCTATCCCTACCTTTCAAATGTCCTTCCTGTAAGCACTAGCAGCTCTGTAAAACTCTGAAATCAGAGGGTGTCTGTGTTTGCTGGAGTTTGGTGCGTGGAGTTTTGATGTCACAAGCCTCCCCACCCACCTCTATACTGAGACATTGAGGAGGGAGGGAGGGGGGAGTGTAAAACTTTCTTTGCTGTGTGAAGGAGATAAGCAAATTGCTTGTCACTCACAGAGCAAGGGGTGGATCGACTGTGTATTTCCCTGTTAGTCAGACTTTCTCTTCCTGAAAAAAGATAAGCTCATTACTCACAGTTGGATTAACTCTTTGTGGCAAGACTGGGCACAGATGATATGACATGCTATACTCTACCAGGCAGAATTATTAATTACATTTTTTTTTTCGGGTTTACATCCACTTTAAGCCAAGACCGCACATTAAAGCGGCGTTCCACTCTTTTTTTAGTTTATTAAAAGTCAGCAGCTACAAAAAGTGTAGCTGCTGACTTTTAACCACTTAACAACCGCCCTATAGACAAATGACGTCTACAGAGTGGTTGCTTAATTCTGGGAGGACGTCTATTGACGTCCTCCCAGAATCGCGCTTCCCACGGGGCCCCTGGGGCGCGCACACGGGAACATCCGTGACCGTCGGGTCCGGGGGACCCGACTGATCACGGATCGTGGTGAATGGCCGCTGTGAGCGGCCTTTTACCACGTGATCGCGTGATCACATGTAAACAAGGCTTTTCTCTCCTCTGCGCACCAATCGGTGCAGTGTGAGAGGAGATAGGGGGGAGAGAGGACGTGCTGCAGCGCTGTGGGCGATGTGTAATGCCCACAGCGCTGCTAGGTGACACAATACACCCCCCACCATCCATTTACCAGCCATCCACCACCCACCCAGCCATCATCAGCCACCCACCCAGCCATCCACCCCCCACCCATCCTCACCCAATCCATCCTCACCCACCCACCCATCCATCCATGCTCACCCATCCATCCATCCATCCATGCTCACCCATCCAGCCATGCATGCTCATCCACCCAGCCGTGCTCACCCATCCAGCCATGCATGCTCATCCACCCAGCCGTGCTCATCCATCCATCCATCCATGCTCACCTACCCAGCGGTGCTCAACCATCCATCCATCCGTGCTCCCCCATCCATCCATCCATCCATGCTCACCCATCCATCCATCCCCCACTCGTACCTACCTACCTACCTACCCCCTCGTGCCTACCTACCTACCAACTCGTGGCGACCCATCC
>BLSH010297057.1:212367-228684 GCA_018402905.1 Glandirana rugosa
TGGAAAATTGTCAAAGGATGAACCCCTTTCTAAACCTCTTGAGTGGTAGGCAACAATCAACCTTGAACTAAAACTTAAAAAAATGTTCTGAGGCACAAAAAAAGAATGCTGTGATTTATTATGGGGTCAATCAATTTTTTTTCAGGACTGTTAATGGTGGTTTTTATGTGATTTGAGCAGCAATTTTCTTAAGAATGTGAACTAGAACCTCATCTCAATAATTTACTGAACTATAATAAAAAACATGTTATGAATTTGTATCAAACAATCTTGTGGCACAGAAAGAGTGCTGTGATTTATTGTGGGGTCAATTATTCCTTTAGTGGCTGCCAATGGCGGGATTTATGTCACTTGGAAAGCCTTCCTCTTTAGTAAGTGAAACAGAAAATTCTACAATAATCTTAAGTTTTACTGAATGATAAATTATATATCCTGTGGCTGAGGACCAGTATTGATGGTATTATTTATTTAGGGGTCAGTCACTTGTCAAACATTCCCATAGACAAACTCCTAAACCTTGTGGACAGCCTTCCCAGAAGAGTTGAAGCTGTTATAGCTGCAAAGGGTGGGTCAACTCAATATTGAACCCTACGGACTAAGACTGGGATGCCATTAAAGTTCATGTGCTTGTAAGGATAGGTGTGCCATTACTTTTGACAATATAGTGTACATCCTAGATGTCATAAATATAATTCAAATTACTATTCCTTTGTGTTAAGTTGTGGCATCATAATTAAAGGCAATGTTGGTGGATGAAGACTGTAGTTGTGTCATGGAAAAAACATTTGTTGGGTTGGCGAGGAGGGCAGCCAGGCCTGAAATCATTCAGTCCACCCCTGCACATGCCTAGAAGTAGAAATCTGTAAAAAAATGTAATCTTAAATAAACTCTCTTCCGCTGCATGACATATATGTATGATAGGAGTGCATGCTTTTGCTGGATAAAATCATTTTCAATTACTGATAGAGAAGCTTTGCACGCAGCACAAAGTTGGAATCCCCATTGTTAGAAACGTACTTGGCCCTGCAAGTTCCTCTGAGAACATAAAACAGAAGTGTTCTGTGTGAGTTATTGGCACAATTGTGGTGGAATTCCTCGCACTCTAGAATAAAGTTCCCAGTTCTTCTATCCCTTACAGTGTCATTTTCATTCATCATTTTGTCTCTAATACAAAACAGACCTAAACTAAGATAGAATCAGAGGTAGGGAGGAAAGAGTTACACTTTCCATCTCCGTAACTCTTTCCTCCCTACTTCTTTTTTTTCCGCAGGATGTTTGAAAATGACTTATTCAAATAGATGTCTGCTGAGTTAACATAGAGATGTGAGGGGGGGAGAGTGCACAGGGACATCAGGACAGTGTCAATGCTTGGTGACAAGCAAGAAGAGCTTGAAATGTTTACCTCTTATAGAAAAATATAAATATCACCAGTGCAAAAATAACCGGAACCCTCACAAATATATTTAAAGCTCAGAAACATTGGTTTCCCCTGGACAATCATTATTTGTTTTGGGTCTCTTCCAGTAAGACGTGTTTGAAGACACAAGGGAATCTTTCATCATCGTTTTTTCATGTTCAACCTTGGTGTTCTTATAGCGCTGTGCGACATTGCCATGAAGCGAAGGAACAAAGAGCTTCCAGGGGTTAACTCCCTCACCCCCAGTATTGCCTAAATGTGAACATTGTTTTTTCCTAATGTTTGCGTGTTCATTTTATGTTTACAAAAGTGTGTAAATTTGTCCTTTTCAAAGACAAATAGAAGCCTAAACAAGAAGTCATGTATTTAGTTTTGGTTGGTGCTGATTGCTGAGAAATTATAATCAGTTATACTCTCAGGGGTATACAAAGTATTTAAGTACATCCCTATAAGATAATTGTGGCATGGCCTCAATCCAGTGACCCAGACAAGATGTTCTTTTTAGGTGTGATATGCTATCTGTAAAAAATAGGTATAATTCAGAGACTGCCTTCCAATTGTGAAATATACTGTATTTGGTAATAAAGCTTTATTAATATAATTGCTGTTACACAGTGGAGTAGTGATCTTTTTTCTATGTCTGGTCAGGTCAACCTAAAGCCCGGTACACACTATGAGTTTTTTTTTTTCCGTTCAATCCAGCAAGTTGAACGAAAAAAAAGTAACAGTAACAGCAGGGAAAACCAACAGCCTGGCTGACTTATAGAATTTGCAATGGCTGGTTACAGCCAAGCCGTCTACAGCCATGGCTCGGGAAAGAGCTTGATGCCCCTATTGCACGCTGCTTGCTCTGGGGATACTAAGCAGGAGGGAGGGGCCAGGAATGCAGACGGGGAACCCGATAAGAAGAGGATCCAGGCTGCTCTGTGGAAAAACACTGCACAGAACAGGTAAGTATAACATGTTTGTTATTTTGGCATTTTTTAATATCACTTTAAGGTATATAACAGAGAAACTTGGGAGGGAGCAGCCCTGAATTTATTAAGCTAGGAATACACTAGTGCTGGTTGCAGACCTGACACTAAGGGCACCTGAAAAGGACTAATTGCACTTGGCAAGAAACCTGGCTAAATTGCACTGACTTGGCTTATAGGGCATTGTTAACCACTTCAATACAGGACGTTTATACCCCCTTCCTGCCCAGACCAATTTTAAGCTTTCAGCACTCTCACACTTTGAATGACAATTACTCTCTCATGCTACACTGCACCCAAACAAAATTTTTATCATTTTTTTCACACAAATAGAGCTTTCTTTTGGTGGTATTTAATAACCTCTGGGTTTTTATTTTTTGCAACATAAGTGAAAAAATTGCTAACATTTTGAAAAAAAAAAACACTTTTTTTTAGTTTCTGTGATAACATTTTGCAAATAAGTAATTTTTGTTCATAAATTTGGGCCAAAACCTATACTGCTACCTATCTTTGGTAAAAAATAATCCAAATAAGTGTATATTATTTGGTCTGTGTGAAAGTTATAGAGTCTACAAGCTATGGTGCCAATCATTGAAAATTGATCACACCTGATGTACCGATGGCCTCATTTCTTGAGGCCCTGAAATGTCAGAAATGTACAAATACCCCCCCCCCCAATGACCCCTTTTTGAAAAGTAGACATTCCAAGGTATTTAGTAAAAGGCATGGCGAGTTTTTTGAAGTTGTACTTTTTTCCCACAATTCTTGGGAAAATTAAGAAATTATTTTTCTTTGCACACAATTGTCATAACAACAAGTTATTTCTCACACACAGCATATGCATACTTCCAGTTACACCCCAAAATACATTCTGCTACTCGCCCCGAGTATGGCGATACCACATGTGTGAGACTTTTTCACAGCCTGACCACATAGAAAGGTCCAACATGCAGGGAGCACCGTCATGCATTCTAGGAGCAGAACTTTCACATCTAATTTCCTAATGACCTATTACAATTTTGAAGGCCCTGGAGCACCAGGACAATGGAATTACCCACAAAATGACCCCATTTTGGAAAGCAAACACCCCAACGTATAATCTATGAGGCATTATGAGTCTTTTGAATGGTTCATTTTTTTCCACAAGTCTTCGAAAAACGTGGAAAGAAAAAAACGCTTTTATTTTTACACAAAGTGGTCAATGTATAAGATCTTTCTAACACATAGCATGTACATAGCAAAAATTACCCCCCAAAATATATTCTGCTACTCATCCTGAGTATGGTGATACCACATGTGTGAGATTTTTACACAGCCTGGCCACATAGAGAGGTCCAACATGCAGGGAGCACCGTCAAGCATTCTAGGAGCAGAAATTTCACATCTAATTTTCTAACCACCTATTACACTTTTGAAGGCCCTGGAGCACCAGGACAATGGAATTACCCACAAAAAGCAAACACCCCAACGTATATTCTATGAGGCATTATGAGTCTTTTGAATGGTTCATTTTTTTCCACAAGTCTTCGAAAAACATAAGAAAATGAAAACGCTTTTATTTTTACACAAAGTGGTCAATTTATAAGATATTTCTAACACATAGCATGCACATAGCAAAAGTTACCCCCCAAAATATATTCTGCTACTCGTCTTGAGTATGGCGATACCACATGTGTGAGCCTTTTTCACACCCTGGCCACATACAGAGGCCAAACATGCAGGAAGCACCATCAGGCGTTCTAGGAGCATAAATTACACATAAAATTTCATTCATATCTATCACACTTTTGAAGGCCCTGGAGCACCAGGACAGTGGAATTACCCCCATAATGACCCCGTTTTGGAAAGCAAACATCCAAGGCATATTCTATGAGGCATGGGCTGCAGATAGGTACTCAGGTACTCTAATGGGCTGCAGATATGTACTCAGGTATTCTGATGGGCTGCAGATAGGTACTTGGGTACTTTGATGGGCTGGAGACAGGTACTCGGGTAATCTGATGGACTGGTAAAAGCTACTTGGGTACGCTGATGGGCTGCAGATAGGTGCTCAGTTACTCAGATGGGTTGGTGACAGGTACTCGGGTAATCTGAAGTGCAGGTGACAGGTACTCGGGTACTCTGATGGGCTGGTGACAGGTACTTGGGTATTCTGATGGGCTGGTGATAGGTACTCGAGTACTCAGATGGGCAGGTGACAGGTACTCGGGTACTCAGATGGGGTGGTGACAGGTACTCGAGTACTCAGGTGGGCAGGTGACAGGTACTCGGGTACGCTGATGGGCTGGTGACAGGTACTTGGGTACTCAGATGGGCAGGTGACAGGTACTCTCATACACTGATGCTCTGGTGACAGGTACTCGGGTACGCTGATGGTCTGGTGACAGGTACTCAGGTACTCTAATGGGCAGGTGACAGGTACTCGGGTACTTTGCTGGGCTGGTGACAGGTACTCAGGTTCTCTGATGGGCAGGTGACAGGTCCTCGGGTACTCTGCTGGGCTGGTGACAGGTACTTGGGTACTCAGGTGGGCTGGTGACAGGTACTCTGGTACGCTGATGGTCTGGTGACAGGCACTCGAGTACTCTGATGGGCAGGTGACAGGTACTCGGGTACTCTGATGGGCTGGTGACAGGTACTCGGGTACTCTGATGGGCTGGTGACAGGTACTCTGGAACTCTGATGGGCTGGTAACAGGTACTCGGGTACTCAGATGGGTTGGTGACAGGTACTCGGGTACTCTGATGGGATGGTGACAGGTGCTCGGGTACTCAGATGGGATGGTGACAGGTACTCGGGTACGCTGATGGGATGGTGACAGGTAATCGGGTACTCAGATGGGTTGGTGACAGGTACTCGGGTACTCAGATGACAAGTATCAGCTGAAAAAAGTCGTACAACGGCCTATTGTGTGATAATCCAACCGTTAGTATGCACGATTCAAAAGCCAATTTTCAATTATCGTCCAACAGAAGTTGTATGTGAAGACTAGAAAAATTGTGTCTGCCGACAAGGCGTCGTCCAATTTTTGGCTCGTGTGTACAAAAATTGGCCAAACAAAAGTTGTAAGTACAAACACGCATGCTCGGAATCCAGGAAGTGTTCGGTCATGTAAACCTGCGTCCGTAATTCACAATTCACATTCACCTGATCTTCCTTTTTATACGCTTCTTACACGTCACTATGTTCGGCTTTGTGGGATGATAATTTGGCTACCGTCAGTACGTTAGACAAAATCATGGACAGCCAATTTTGAAAAGTCGGACGTGCGGTCGTGCAACAATCGCATCATGTGTCGTCACATTATACACTGCATACATATGCCACAGTACCCACAAAATATTCCTCTATCACTGTGACACAATAAGAGTCTCACAGACACCCAACTCCAGTGAAAGTTAGCATCGGCAGTCAGAAAAAGAAAAAAATGTCCAGGCATTGACAGTCAGTGAGAGGAAAGTATTGTCCAGTCATTGCAGTTAGTGTTTTAAAAACAAAGTTATATCCAGTGTAGCTAATAAAATATATAATATGCCGCGCTTTGATTAGTATAGCAAAAAACACATCTTATAACAAACAAAAGTCCAAAGTCAAGTTGAATGGTGAATGCAAATGTCCCTCAAAGTATCCAAAGCAAGTAATGACCAAACACCCAGGTGCACCTTCCACCGTTTATAGACGAGAAATGCTCTTACCAGATTCCAAGACTCCACGTTATAGGAGTCTGAAAAGGCATGGATTCACAATACATAGCTGATCCACTCACAGGGAAGAAGCAGGGATGGTGTCACGGATGGTTCCGCTGAATCTCAAGTATTTCTCATAAGCACCATCAAAGGAAGAAAATATTCACATAGCGTAAAACCGTATGGTAATTTATTAAAATAAAGTGTTGCTAGCAACTTACACAGCTCCAGTGTAAAAAAGCATGTAGATGTAAAATTCCAGACTGGGATCCGCCAATCAGAAATCCAAATGGCGTGGTATAAATGGACATAGACTCCGCCCTACATGTTTCACCATAAGGGGGCATGGCAGAACCATCAGTGACACCTTCCCTGCTTTCTTCCCTGTGAGTGGATCGGCTACGAGTTGTGAATCCATGCCTTTTCAGATTCCTATAATGTGGAGTCTTGGAATCTGGTAAGAGCATATCTCGTCTATACAAGGTGGAAGGTGCACCTGGGTGTTTGGTCATTTGTGCTTTGGATACTTTGGAGGACATTTGCATTAATCATTCAACTTGACTTTAGACTTTTTTTGTTATATGATGTGTTTTTTTACTATACTAATCACTCAGCGTGACGATTTATATGTTTTATTTGCTTTTGTGCACAATTTGTCCTGTTGTGTTATTGCCAGCGGCTTTCTCTTTATTATTTTTTCACCTACGCAAAATATGAACTCTTTATTTATCCAGTGTAGCTATAGTGGGCTCATAAAAAAGTCCTCCAGCATTGGTGTTAGTGGGACAAACAAACTTCAGTAGCCCCTTTTGTTGGTGGGAGCTTAATCAGGGACATATTGTTGATACTCATGGAATTTTAATCAGACACATTTTGTTGGTGTTCATTGGCATAATTACCTCAGGCAGATCCCTGTCTGGTGCCACCAGTTTCCAACTCTGAGCACTGCTGTCAGTGCCTGAATTACTCAGACACTGTTGGGCAGGAGATCACTCCGCCCAACAGTTGCAGCAGAGAATCACTAACAGATGCTCGAACACGCATTCAAGTACAGTACCAGGAAAAAATAAAGTAGGGATTTTGATTTTTAAGAATTGACAATCGGAGTTTGGAGACTGACTAGGCAGTGAAACCACATCAGAATCATAGCTCTGGAGCTAGCACGTTTCAAAAACAAGTCAGCAATGGCATATTCATTTTGCCAAGTTCACTTTAAAAAGGCTTAGACGTTAGGCTACTTTTTTTTTTTAATCTGGTCCCCTGATGTATCTTGTGGCCGTGACATTAGGGAATGACATCTGAGCTTACTATGTTTTGTGTGAATTTCCTATGCAAATATAGATACAAATGTCAGTGCTTCATGTAATCTTGTTATTATCCAGTTTGCTGTATTTCTCCAGTAAACCTAATGGTATTTAAAAAAAGGTGAAATAGCAAGTAGAAAAATTATTAAAAGAAAACCTAGTTATCACCATTCATGTTCATAGCGTACTCCATTCTGTGACTATAATGAGCTTTTTTACAAAGATTTAAAATGAGTATGCCTATTCAGCAACAGACAACTGCCTTTTCTTTGTCTGCTAAAAGCATCTCTGCCCTCAAGGTAATCTTGGAACTTCCCTTTACGAAATAGTCTGGGTAAAACAACAGAAAAAAACACATTTAAGAGGTGCTGGGATTTCAATGCTTATCCCAATTGTACAATTGCAAGGAAATCTTCAGACAAGTTCACTAGCTCTGGTGAGGCAGCTCACAAACACACAGGCCTGCTTCAATAGATTCCCCTAGAACAGGGATATGCAATTAGAGGACCTCCAGATGTTGCAGAACTACAAATCCCATGAGGCATATCAAGACTCTGACAGCCACAAGCATGACACCCAGAGGCAGAGCATGATGGGACTTGTAGTTTTGCAACAGCTGGAGGTCCGCTAATTGCTTATCCCTGCCCTATAAGCATAGTATACAAATGGATGCCTTATCTCACAGTGCAAGAGTCCAACTTTAATTGTTCATAATACCATCACATAAAGCCAGCCAGAGAGGTTCCTGGGCAAAAAACTCCCCCTTCACCAATGCTTAGAACAATGGAATAAGGACCTGAATGGGCTGAAAGGAATCTAAAATCCAATTGATCTATGTCTGATTTGGTGCAAACCTCCTTTTAGATGGATATAACAATGTAATGAGCAGCAATATTGCTGATTACATTGTCACAATTATCATAATTCTCATCCAAATGAAAGTTTTGTACAGATCATATATACCAGTGGTGTCAAACTCAATTTCATTGTGGGCCACATCAGCATTATGATTGCCCATAAAAGGGCCGGTTGTATCTTTAAGACTATATGTCCAGAGCATCCCCTTCCCTTCCATTAGATGTCAAGAGTCACCCCTACCATCAGAAGTTGAATCCTCCACCCTCCCTTACATCAAAGTGCACCCCCTTACCTTATGCTGCTGCTGGGAAGAAGCTGGATGCATTGCTGGAAAGCAGAAAGTACAGGATCTGGAGGAGGACCAGAGGTGGGCTGGAGCTCCCCTGCTGCAGGAGAAGGTGCGAGGGCCACATGAAATGGCCTGGAGGGCCGGATTCGGCCCGCGGGCCTTGTGTTTGACACCTGTGATATATACAGATCCATTTGATTGTAGGCTACTTTGAGACCATTCCAATTTAGTCCTTATTCCATTTTTCTGAGCACTTATGAAGGAGGAGTTTTCATGCCCCCGAAATGCATCAGTTGTTTTAATGTTGTAGTATTACAAACAATTGCAGGCACTTTAGACTCTTTCACTTCGTAGTTTGACACTCTTTTGTATACTTTGGGTAAAACAACAGACCAGTATGGTGCAAACAGTACAACAGAAGTGACCTGATGTTAATTCTGCAATGAAAATGAGTTGTAGATCTGTCTACTGTGCAGATTATGCCATTAGTGTCTGTGGTTTTCAAAACTAGCAACTAAAAATAACATAGCCAAGTCCAAGAAAATCAACTCTCTAGTCCCTTTTTTTGTAATCTCTAAATGATCTTTGTCACTAACCTGAATTTAGGCATTTCATGTAAATTTTGTGAACACGGAAATCTATAAAGAAAAAAGAAAACAACCTAGACATTCACTAAAAATGACATTAACTTCTATATTCCCAATAGTGTTAGAACATTTTAATGTGTGGGGCATTCTTTTCAAACAGCCATGGCTTCCCAATTTGTGATCCGATCAAAGTAATGGCTTTTCAATTTTGCCTGTATAATTGCCTTTTTCTGTCCTCTTGTTTCCACATTAGGCTTTCTGTTTGTTACTTCCCTCCTACATTTCTTTTCAGCAACTTATCACTGTTCAGATTTTTTTGCTAACTATATATCTTTATTTATTTTAATACTTTACCTTATAAATGTTTCAGTATTACATTTCCATAATTGTATTTTAATTTCTCTATTTATATTAGGCTTATACACTGTATTTAAATTATGGTTTGTAGATATATTTAAATAGCAACTAGCACTTTCAGTAACTAGATATACCGATCTCTGGATCTGAATTCTGTTATTTTTCACCAGCCTCGTCTTGCATATTAAAATGTTACTAAACCCAGGACTCTGCATTCAGTATATCTGGTCTCTCACAGTACACATAATGTGGAAATGCAATACTTTTAATAAATATAAACTGCTAAATACCTTTTATCATCAGCAGTCTTGTGACTTCTATCAGTGTCTTTTTAAAAGCTTGTAGGAGGAGTTTTCATTTTCCCCTGATTTTCCTATGAGGCTGCAGGACCCCTGACCCTCTGTCTGGACAGTGCTGATTGGCCCTGTGCTGATCACATGCACCCTCCCAAGGAAAAAAAAAGCTCTGTAGCAATGCACCACAAACTGAGCATGTGTAGCTTGTCCCCAAGGTCTGTTCTATCAGGAGATGGTCTGGGGACTGTGGAAGAAGGGGAGAATAAGAGAAGACAGGATCAAACCGGCTTTTTTATAGAATGCAGGGGATGACCCCCTTGGGTTCAATAAGTATAACAAGCATGCTTTACTGCATATGCAGACTGATTTTAGTGTTGTGGGTTTAGCATAGCTCTCAACTGTCCCTAATTTCAAGGGACTGTCCCTAATTCAGAAGAAAGTCCCTCTTTTCTCCTCATTTGTCCCTCATTTTGGTCTGATCTACATAGTTGTATAGAAAATGCACTTTTTATCTTTCAAAATGGGTTTCCTAGCGCTAAACCTTTCATCCAATTTTTAAATTGCTGCATTTGTAAATTTCAGAAGTCATTATAAAGGAATAGTAGTGGTAAAAAAAGCACTTGTTTAACTAATCATTTTTTTGTATAATTCTCCTTTAAGGCGGCATGGCAGGGCATTTGTCCTATATCTACATACTTTTGCTAATAGGTGTCCCTTGTTCCCATCTCAAAAACCTGGGAGGTATGGGTTTAGCAACACTAAGTTTGTTGTTTACAAGCCTGAGTCTATATTCTCCAGATAGAAATGATCTTCCACTACTGGGTTGGCAGTTTTACTTGTATTCATATTTTAGGATAGCTATTTGCTTGGATTTGTTTATTTAAGACACAGTGTGCTTACATTATTTGTGATCCATACAAAATAATGCATATTGATTTCTTTAGGGTTTTTTTCTATACATTATTTAGAGTGGTTTAGGCTATTTGTTGACGCACAAAAATGAACAGTGTAAATAAAAAGTAATTGAGATGTATTTGTGTGACTATACAATTGTTTGCTCTATGGATTCATTTTGTGCCCACAACATTATGTAAAATGGTTTTAAGCGGTATACTTGTGAATACAGGCACATGTGTTAAAAAATGCTTTGTAAAAGAAAACATCTTGTGCCTGGGACTGGTTTAAAAAAAAATCCATTTTTTTTAGTGTGTTTAAATGATGGTGTATTTTTCATGCCATGTTTGCATGAGACAAATGTTGATTTGCTTTGGCTTGTATTTTTGGGTGCATATTGGTGGGTGTGGATTGTTGTTCTGAGCTTGACCTGCTTAGCACATTTGTTTATGGAAATTGCAGAGTAAATCTCCAAGCAGAAGATTCATCCTATCTAAATATGCAGAAGGCAAAAGAGAGCTGCATCTGGCTTGGCAGCTTGGTTATCCTCAATAAAAGTGGCCAGGGTTACGGTTTCTATGACAAAGAGTTGTGCAAATATAATTACTTTTCATTTATTGCTGTATGGTCACAAAATTAGAACAGATATTGGTAACATAGAGTATGCAGAATACAGTTTTACAGAGCTGGCCTTTGGTTACACAGCACCCTATGAAACTGTTGACATTACTCCCCCTCCCTGTAATCCTTAGGGATAATTTCACACTGGTTAAATCTATGTTATTTCTTCAAACATGAAAAACAAATGAAGGAAGCCTTCCTGTGGGAAACATGGTTTCTGAAATCGCTGCCATGTTGTTCTCCAAATGCTACTTACCTGGCTTTCATGCTAACTCCTTTACAGTACTATGATTCATTGACTGTGATAAAAAATCACTGGTTTTACGTCTTTTCTGATCTGAATAGTTGACCCAGGTAAGTTATTTGCATATTATTGAAGCCCGTAGGTCTGCATAACAACCAGGCAACTAGAATTTTGAGGTCAGCATTGTCAGCCCCCACAATTCAGGAAAGGTTTACTTTAAGCAGAAATAAAAAAATATATTATTCTTAGATTGTAAGCTCTAATGAGCAAGGCCCTCTGATTACTCTTATACCAAATTGTGATGTAACTGTACTGTCTGCCCTAATTTTGTACAGCACTGTGCAAACTGTTGGCGCTATATAAATCCTGTATAATAATAATAATAATCCTTAGACATAATTGGTTATCAGAAGTGAATGCAAGTTTGCTGGTCACCACCTAATTTATGATGAAAAAATGCATAACGTTTGGGGAACACCTCATGACAAAACAAATAGAGACATTAGCATTTATGCAAATATTAACTTTTCTGTAAATGGTAAAGCAGAACTTTATCCATAACAACCTAATAAAAATGAATGTTCTTTAGCAAGGAACATACATCCCACTTTAATAATTATGCCGCCAAATTAATGCGTGCTGCAAAATTGCCTCCGGGATTGTTCCTGTTTCTTCTAGCTGGAGCCTGCCATTTTACTGAAGCCTACAGCCCCTGTGTAGCAGTAAACCTTTAGGTTGTCAGCAGATAGGCCTCTAAATTTTCAGCACAATGCCAAAATATAGAGAGCAAGTGATAAAGTGTGCAGAGCAGGAGGAGATTGTGCATTACTGGATTTTAAACAGTGTAGGCACTTATTTTTAATGTTTTACATAACTATACCTGCAAAAAGGCCAGCCTGAAGTGATATAGCAGTACTTCATTTTCTGACTATAGTTCCACTTTAAAGTGGATGTAAACCCACCACTCACCCAGTATAAACTAATGGCACAGTATTAATGTATATGTACATGCACGCCTCCTGCATGTATCCCTACCTTGCAAATGTCACCCCTTCAGCAGTAGCAGACTTGCAAAACACTGGAATCAGTGGGGGTCTCTCTTTGCTGAAGCTCAGTGGGTGGAGTTGTGATGTCACAAGACTCCCCACCCAGCTTTATACTGAGAGCTGGAGGAGATGGGAGGGGGGAGTGCTCCTTGCAGAAGATAAGAAAATGACCTGTCAGTCACACAGCACGGGATGAAACTCCCTCTGTCATTTTTTTCCTACTGAAAAAAGATAAGGGTATTACTCAGAGTTAGAGTAACTCTTCGTGTCAAAACTGGGCACAGATGACATGATACCCTCTCCTGTACAACTTAGAAGTGTCAGTAAATTTTTTGGGGGGTTTACATCCACTTTAAGTTTAGTCCTACCCCTTTTAACATTTAAAGCTTCCATTTTGGTCACTGGTGCTGCTCATCAAATGAAACCATCAACACTGAAGATCAGGAGGTGATAGGGTTTGAACCAATCTCAACTTTTACAGGGAAAGTCATCATTTACATATCATTTCAGTTATCTCTATCTTTGGACCATTTAGAAATGTGATTTTCATTTAAGGTGACCACTGCTTATGTATTATTTCATAATATGCTCATTTAGGACAGCCTAGCCTTGTGATATGTTTACTTTAATATTACTTTTTTAATAATCACCCATTTGGGTATTTTACTCTGGAAACATACTGGCAGATAAAGCAAACCTGGATCAAACCTGTAATCCTGAGCACTCTAAAGGGCCCTAAAGATTATATGTTAACTTGCTTTATTCATCTCCAGAAATGTAATCAATAGTTTTAGCGAATTAATGGCATTTTGTTAGGTCTCAAGTTGTTTGCACATATTGCATTTAACATGTTTTCCTGTGCTGTCATGAAAAGTGATAGGGTTACTGTGGCAGCAAATAGAGGATTACTGAGTTTAGTGAATATGTATTTGCAAAGCACATTTAATATTTAGTAATGACTTATGGAAGGTTGTGGTTTGTGACAAATTGTTAAACCCTGAAGAAATGAATTAACTGATGTTAACTGATATTAAAAAAAAAAACCCTTCTTGTTGGGTGAGTTGTAAGAGTGACCATAGTAGTCTTGCTAATACTGATATAATGGTGATGATCCTTTACAATTTTTTGTACCAAGCACTTCAAACATAAATATACTACCAAAGTCTTTATGATTGAACAAATGTAAAAACTGTATTTTTTGTGTCTTTGCTTAGTAATGCTGCTAGTGTGCAGCAACTGAACAATCAATTATAGACCAGATTTCCTATCCGGCTACACAAAACTGCTAAATGCCATTGCCTGATTGGTTCAAGCCACACTTGTACTAATCAAATAAGTCCTTTACTGATGTCAGCTGAAGTGGAGGTAAACCTTGTAAGATGTCCATCTTGATTTACAACCCCTAAACAAATCCAGCAAAAGGTTCCACCCAATTTTCTTAAGAATAAGATTAAATATTTAAATGTAAATTTCAGATTTATTGTTTGCAATTAAAATATTTGCAAGTGTTTACTTCTAAAGTATATTTGTTCTGGCTCTACTGGTTATAAAAAAAAAAGTTTACCATGTGAAAATACTGCCACGTTGAATACATGTAGTAGAGCAGAACATAAATATGTGAAAGTATTAGCTATTCCTTACCGCATGCTATTGTGTAAATATCCTCTTTCCACAAGTATATGGAGAGATGACTAAGTGCTTATGCTGTAAAATCAAAGTGATCCTTAATGTCACACCTCCAAAGGCAAGAATCTTAAAATTAGCCAATAATGAAGTTTAATCACAATTTCACAGCTGGAAAACAAAAACAAATTCGCCACTGAGAAGCCTGAAACACATAAAAAATAAGTATATCGCAAAATAGCATGCAGAGAAAAAAAATGTAGTTTCAATATGATAAGTGATAAGCCAAATATACCTGGTTTTGGTTTGTGAGACTTCACCAAACTGCTTCTAATATTTAATGTTAATCTGAACTCCAGTGAAGTCATGGGAAGCTGAATCGTTAAAAGGCCTTATTCACATGGCCGTACTTCAGCATACGCCCATGCACGGCCGTGTTTACCTGCATGGGGATGCACAGGTTTTCCATGAATCCCCGTGCAGGCAGACCCACTTAAGTCAAGCAGGATGCAGTGACTGCACAGACCCAGCCACAGCTAGCAATCTGACAGTTGTGAGAGAGCACAGCCCTGTACGCACTCTATTGGAATCCAGCTGCTGTGTCCCAATTGACATAAATGGGGTTGCCTGCACGAGCATGCATGGAACACCTGTACATGCCTGTGTGTGTGTTAAACTCTGCCCTGGCATGGGTGTGCACATTAGTACACCCATGTGAATGAGGCCTAATAGGCAAAGGATTGTAAAACAAAGTAAACAAAAAGTTCGACGCTGACCTGTGGACATTTATCAACGCAAAAAAATAAACATTTTAAAATTTGTTTTCAACAGGGAGCAGTTTACTTAACCACTTTAAGACCGGGCCTTCTTTTGGAGTTCGGTGGTTACGAGTTGAAATCAGGTTTTTTTGCTATAAAATTACTTGGAACCCCCAAACATTATATATATTTTTTCTAACACCCTAGAGAATAAAATGGCAGCCATTGCAAAACTTTGTCATACCATATTTGTGCAGCGGTCTTACAAGCGTGATTTTTTTAAAAAAAATTCTGTTTTTTGAGTTAAAAAATAAGACAAAAGTAAAGTTAGGCCACTTTTTTTCCCATATCGTGAAAGATAATGTTATGCCGAGTAAAATGATACCCAACATGTTATGCTTGCGTCTGCTAGCGGAATGGCAACAAATTTTGCAACATAAAAATCTCCATTGGTGACGTTTAAAAAATTCTAGTTTAGCAGTTTTGAGTTATAGAGGAGGTCTGATGCTAAAATTATTGCTCTCACTCTAACGATCACGGTGATACCTCACATGTGTGGTTTGCACACCGTTTTCATATGTGGGTGGGACTTACGTATGCGTTCGCTTCTGCGCGCGAGCTTGCAAGGACGGTGCGCTTTAAATTTTTTTTTAATTATTTATTTTACTTTTTAATTTTTATTTTTACACCGTTCTTTTTTAAAAAAAAAATTTTTGATCACTTTTATTCCTATTACAAGAAATGTAAACATTCCTTGTAATAGAAAAAAGCATACCAGGACCTCCTAAATATTAGTTCTGGGGTCAAAAAGACTTCGGATCTCATATTTACACTTAATTGCAAAAAAAAACAAAAAATTTTTTTGAAAAAAATGACATTACAAAAAAAATGTCCCCTTTAACCAGTTCCCTACCGACGTATTGTAAAATGACGTCGGCAGGGACTGGCCGTCGATCCGGGAGGACGTCATATGACGTCCTCCGCTTCTCGCCGCTACTGCGGGCCTAAAAAACAAAAAAAAACGTTAATTCACATTTATACTCTAGGCTTCAGAAAAACTGGGGTCTTGATTATAAATCCTCCAGGACCATACGAAAAAAGATAATGTTCCTTACAAATGTAAAGAACATTATCCTTATTTTCACTAGTTTTTAAAAAAAAAATTTTTTCTTGCCACATTTTTATTTTTAATTTTTCATTTTATTTATTAATTTTTTTTTAAATTTCGCGTGGCAGGAACGTTCGAGCGCGCGTCTTCGCTTGCGTATGCATTCAGGGTGGGTGTATACTTTTGCCACACGTTTGGTGTGTACACTCCATAGTGGCACTAGCAATCTCACTCTCGTTATTAAAATCGTAGTCT
>BLSH010297057.1:252957-279668 GCA_018402905.1 Glandirana rugosa
TGCGAGTGGTACGTTCTGAGGTAACGACTTCTTTTTCGTCTGTTCGGACACTTTGTTACCCTCTTATATCAAACCAGTCTACTCTGGTTTTGAATTGAGAAACCTACGGTATTATGTGTTTTACAAACCTCCAGTTTACCGTGTTCCGTGTAGTCAGGTTTTTGTGGGTGTTGTCCTTGGCTTTGTGTTTGGGATCATTGTCTTGCTGAAATGTCCACCCTCCTTTTATCTTCATCATCCTGGTAGATGGCAGCAGATTTTTATCAAGAATGTCTTGGTACATTTTTCCATTCATCCTTCCTTCAAAGGTATGAAGTTTGTCAGTACCGTGTGCTGAAAAACAGCCCCACACCATGATGCTCCGACCTCCAAACTTCACTGTTGGCATGTGGGTGTTTTTGGACTGATGTGCCTTGTGCCATTTGACCTCCAAACATTTTGTGTATTATGGCATCCAAAGAGTTAAGTTTTGGTCTCATCTGACCAAACTATATTCTCCCATTGTTTCACAGGCTTGTCTGCTTTTTCTTCAGCAATGGAGTCTTGCATGGTGAGCGTGCATACAGGCCATGGCGGTTGAGTACATTACTTATTGTTTTCTTTAAACAATTGTACCTGCTAACTCCAGGTCTTTCTGAAGCTCTCCACAAGTGGTCCTTGGCACTTGGACATCTATTCTGATAATTCTTTTCACTCCTCTGTCAGAAATCTTGCAAGGAGCACCTGGTCATGGCTGGTGTATGGTGAAATTGTGATCGTTCCACTTCCGGATTATGACCCCAACAGTGCTCACATTCAAAGTTTAGAAATCCTACTGTAACCAATGTCAGTATGTTTTCCAATAATAAGGTTGCAAAGCTCTTAAGAGAGCTCCTTGCTTTTACCCACCATGAGATGTTTCTTGTGTGACACCTTGGTAATGAGACACATGTTAGGCCATCAGTTGAGACTGAACCAGCTCATATTCATTTGCACTGACAAGGAGAAGGATTCCTTTCTAATTACTGATAGATTTCAGCTGATGTCTTGGCTTTCCATGGATTTTTGCACCTCCCTTTCTTCGTGTTTTCAATATCTTTTCCCTGTGTCATTCCATTTTATTACATATAATTTCAATTCTGAACTAATTTGTTTTGGTTTATTTGTATGTATGCATTGCATGAATTGTTACCGACTTGTGGTAAAAATTCATGTCGTTACCACCTTTAGAAATATATTTACCTAGAAAAATTATGACACGTTCAATACTTATTTTATCCACTGTATTTTCTTGTTCTATATCTATTTACACAAATTTTGTCATATCTTTGTAACAAAATCTGTTTTTCTTTTAAATATTTGTTTTGTATAGAAAACATGGAATTACTGTTTAAAATAAAGGTCACGACCATATGTTTATATACAGAACCTTTATACCTGCCACTAAGGATAGTCCACATGCCAGCTACCCCTGATTTGAAAGATAATAAAAGGTCTTTATTTCAATCTGTATACCCATATTATTAGTCATTAGTCCTATTTCTTTTACCGATCTTAAAATAAGTTATATCGTGGTCGACTTGAAGTTAAGGGTTATAAGGGTTATATTGGAAAAATCTGATATATATATATATATTATGAGGGTAGTTTTTTTTTTTTTTACTACTTTTGTTATTGCCTTATCTTTTTCTTATCCTGTTACTCCCTGTTTCATGCAAGCAAGTCCCTTAACACAGAAGGGAGAGGGGCACTGAATAATTGTGAGTAACATATTTCAATGCTGTATTATAGTTAAAAGATTATCAGGCAGGGTCAATCTTCTGCAGAATGGAAATTTCATGCAAACAAACTAAAATTAGAACGGCTTAATTGTTTGCAAAACCTTTTAACTGTTGGGATCCTCTGTACCAGAACCTGGTACACAGTGAATGGATGAACCTATGCTGTCAATGAGAAAACTAAAACTTTACTTGGTACAACTTATTGAATTTAATTGCATGGTTTTATTATTGTATGAGTTTATTATGGTCGCTTCCAACTGTGTGCTTGCCAATAAAGGATGCTCACTAATATTGTATATACAGTGATACCTCAGTTCACGAATGCTTCTGTTCACGAACAATTTTGATCGTGAACAGAAGAGCTCACAAATATGTGCTTCAGTTCACAAACTCTGCTTTGGTTCACGAACACGAGCCGCGGCCATCTTCCCTGCTCTGACACCATATTGAGAAGAGCCGTGCAAGATGAGAGTCTTAGGAGAACCTGTCCACTCAGATAGGGGTTTCTGCCTCCTGACTACCATGAAGGTGGGCTCACATGATTGGGAATCATGGAAAAACAGTTATGAATTCTACAACTTTATCATGCCCTCAAATGATCTATTCCTGGATGCACAGTGCTGTTTTCTGGCCCCTAGATTATTGTTTCAAACAAGAATTAACCACTTCAGCCCCGGAAGGATTTCCAGCTTTAGGACCGGAGCCCTTTTTGTGATTCGGCGCTGCGTCACTTTAACTGACAATTGCGCGGTCGTGCGACGTTGTACCCAAACAAAATTTGCGTCCTTTTTTTCCCACAAACAGAGCTTTCTTTTGGTGGTATTTGATCACCGCTGCGTCATTTCTGATCGCCGCTATAAACAAAAGAAGAGCGACAATTTTGCAAAAAAACCCAAATTTCTTACTTTTTCCTAAAATACAAATCCAAAAAAAAAATATAAAAAAAACATTTTTTTTCACTGTTTTTGGCCGATTTATATTCTTCCTCATATTTGCGATAAAAAAATTGCAATCGGCATTTATTGATTGGTTTGCGCAAAAGTGGTCGCGTTTACGGATGATGAGAATTCATTTTTGGGGTTTTGAATTTTTTTTTGTTTTTTACTAAAAATGGCGGCGATCTGCGATTTTTTGCGGTACTGCGATATTGCAGCAGACATGTCGGAACGTTTTGACACTTTTTTGGGGCCATTGGCATTTATACAGCGATCAGTGCTATAAAAATGCACTGATTACTGTGTAAATGCCATTGGCAGTGAAGGGGTTAACCTGCAGGGGGCGCGCTAAGGGTTAACTATGTTCCCTGGGCGTGTTCTAACTGTATGGGGGACTGCCTAGCTGGGGAAGGGAAGTGGTCACAGCCTTCACTTACAGGAAGGCTGTGATCACAGCCCTTCCCCCTCACACAGAGCGGAGGTCCGTGTTTACATACACGGACCTCCGCTCATTCACTCCGGGGGGGGCATCGCGGGTGGCCGGCGGCAATCGAAGCCGCCGCACCCGCTCCCTGGCCCCCCCTGGACACAGTGAGCGCGCGCTCACTAAACACGTTCCCGCATCCGCCGTCGTATGACGGCGATTTGCGGGAACGAGCCACTTTGCCGCCGTCAGATGCCGATCAGCGGTCGGCAAGTGGTTAAAGAGGAGCTATAGTTTTTTTTTTTTTAGATGTACCAATGAAAGAGGTCAGCTTAATGTAAAAGACCGTATGTGATACATGTTTAAAATCCTTTTTTTTGTACAAAAATTTCATAATTTTACTGTACATATAAACAAAAAAAAAAAGTTCAGAACTGGATAACCTGATTTACATTGAACCCTATGGGAAAATTTGCTTTGGTTCACAACCAGACTCGTTTCACAAATTACGTTTGTGAACCGAGGTATCACTGTACTGTATACGCCATGCAAACACCTGAACACAGTTAAAATGCAAACTTGTGAACTGTGTATGGGTATTAAAGGATATTCATACACTACTATGAGCAGAAGTACAATAATAGTCCTAACAGCCCATGCAGCTACTATTGGGCCTCAGCTGAGTCATGCTATGTAATGTTACATTTCTGTTAGGGATGTGCCCTGCCATTCCTCAATGTAAATGATAAAACTTCTAGGAAAGGCAACACTTGCACAGGATTTGAAATTCCAATATGGTGATAAGGGTGGTGAATTTGGAGGACTGGATCCAAAAGTGCCCAACGCTATAACTAGGGGAGCTCTGCTATCGAGTGCAAATAATAATGAACAATGCTGTCATTCTTTATTAGGAAATAAAGTAAGTACACAAAACCAACAGTTTTTTGGGAGTCATGTGCTATGAAACACGTGCCTTTGTCAAGGCTATGAAACATGGATAATGTCACATTAAAAACATACACATAAAATCACATGTGCATAATTGTCCTGCACTGAAATCTCCTTCTAGTTTTCAGCGCAGCACATTTATACAAACTGTTACACCTTTAGATGATTCATGGTGCATGCAGCTATAGTTAAGAATACATAGGCAGACATAACCCGCATGTTATCCTTCTCCAGGAGACACATCTCCAGGGTTCTAGAGTTATGGCGCTGAAGCGGGCCAAAATAGCATATGCTATTCATTCCACTTACTCAAATTACGCTAGAGGAACTTCGGTGTTAATAGCCAAGTCTGCTCAGATAACTATTAAACATGTCAGAACTGACCCAGGGGGTTGTTTTGTTATCCTGATCATTGAATGCATGGGTAAACCTTACACTTTAGTTAATTTATATATGCCACCTCCATTCACAAAGGAATTTTTTGAACGAGTTTTGGGGATGGTGTTGGAGATTGCCGAGGGACCTCTCCTCATTGCGGGCGATTTCAATACTGTCCTTAATAATACTCTCGACAGATTTGGCAGCTCTACTTCACCTCCCACCCCCTTGAATTTATATATAGACAAATTTGACCTGGTAGATGCCTGGAGATGGAAACATGCGACAGCTAAGGAGTACTCATGTCATTCTCAGAGTCACAGAACATTGTCTCGGATAGATTTATGCCTTATGTCACAGGATTTGCTCAAATTAATAGAGAAAATAGAGTTTTTGCCTAGAGCTATCTCTGATCACTCTCCATTGATGGTGAGTCTAACTCTGTTCAAAGCCACCTCGTTTAGAGTGTGGCGCTTAAGTCCTTTGTGGCTGGCGGACGGGGCAGTCACGGACTGGGGCTTAGCGGAAATACAGTCCTATTGGAACTCAAATCAACAATCCACGTTCATCCCTGTGGTCTGGGATACCTTCAAGGCGACCATGCGTGGTACATTTGCCAGCGCCATTGGTGCAGCCAGGAGGGCGTCTTGGTCCAGACTGGTGGAGGTGGAAAGGGCAATGACAGAAGCGGAGCAGGCGTACTCTACCTCGCCATCCTCAGAGTCATACGCTACCTGGAGAAGTAGGGCCAGAGAGCTTGATCTGGTGATCCTGGAGCGCACTCAAAAGAAATTACTGTATCAGAACCAAAGGATTTTTGAGCTTGGAGACAAGAACAGTCGTTTATTGGCATATTTGTCCAAATCCCACTATCAACCATATACGATCTCCAGAATTAAAAACTCAGAGGGTACTGTGGTAGAACAAAATGAAGATATCGTAAAAGCTTTTGTAGACTTCTATTCGAGACTATACACCACTAGGGCCCACTACACAATAGTAGAATTAGATGACTACCTAGCCAAAATCTCCCTTCCACACTTATCCCAGGACCAGAGGTTAAGCCTAGACGCACCTCTAACGACAGACGAAATAGAAAAAGCCATACACTCCTTTGCACATAATAAAACACCAGGTCTTGATGGGTTCCCCATAGAATGGTACATACAATTTCAGGAAATCCTTATCCCACACCTTCTTCGCCTTTTTAACCACGCACTTGAAGGGGGATGTCTCCCACCGTCCACGTCAGAGGCATTGATTGTGCTCATTCCCAAACCACACAAGGACCTCTTACATTGTGAATCCTTTCATCCAATATCTCTCATTAACTCAGACAAAAATATTGGTGAAAATCCTTGCTAGGAGACTGAATAATATCATCCCGACAATTATAGGAGTGGACCAGACAGGATTCATCCCGGGCAGGGCTACTTCTATAAACTTGCGCAGATTGTTCACTAACATGCAGGTCCAACATGAAGTAATAGGGCACAGGGCTGTCCTGGCACTGGACACGCACAAAGCCTTCGACTCTGTTGAATGGCCTTTTTTAATGGAGGTACTTGCAAAATTTGGTTTTGGAGAGGCTTTCCTGAGATGGGTTAGATTACTATACCACAGCCCCAGGGCTAAAATTAGAATAAACAACATAATATCTGAACCCTTTCGTATTGGGCGGGGCACCAGGCAGGGATGCCTTCTGTCTCCGATGCTTTTTGCATTGGCGATAGAGCCTCTGGCGTCCCTGATACAGGCTAGCACTGGGGTGGTGGGGTGCGGGTCGGAGACTTGGAGGAGAAGGTGTCTCTTTACGCAGATGACATGCTCGTCTACCTGGCTGACCCGCAGTCCTTCCTCCCCACACTACTCAGGATAATTCAGGAGTATGGGCAATACTCAGGGTTTCAGGTTAACTGGGATAAGTCACTCATATTCCCGATAGACCAAGATATCTGTCTGAATGTTCCAACCTCTTGCCTGTTGAAAAATGTCCAGAGTTTTTGATATCTAGGGGTTATTGTTCAACAACCCATCTCCAGATATATAGGGAATAACCTAGATCCCCTTATCAAAAAACTAAGGGATACCCTGAGGATATTGACGAAACTTCCACTAGTACTCTTGGGGAGGATAAACCTCTTCAAGATGATAAACAAGAAACAAACCCCCTAGATGGGACTTTCAATTGGGAAGAACAACTCATTCAGAAAGAGAGAATATATTAAAATGAACAATATTTATTAGTATAATTAAAAAAAACAACAAAAACATATCACAGAATTAAAGCCAGAAATGGACACAATACAAGGATAGCAAGAGGGAACAAGCCAGATGAAAACCTGGATTGCACCCACTGCCTAGTCAGACAAAAAATGATGACAGTGACATTAAAAGACCACTGGACTGCCTCACACAGGGGTCAGAACAGGACCCAACGCGTTTCGATGTTAAGGTGGTAGATATCTTCCTCAGGGGTAGGTGGACATAAGTTAAAAACACGAAAATCATCCGGAACCAGATACTTCATAATCAGTCCGAATGAGCGCCCGGATGATGTGGAGGATTAGTATGGACACACTTACATTGCACCTAAAACACCTGGTGCTGTACCTTATATTTGAATTGGCTTAGACAATAGCACCTTGGTCCCTAGGTGCCCCTTTCTCTGGGGCTACTATATGCGAACATCTGGCATTTGATTTCTCCCTGGCCACCCTTTGATGCTGATTGTGTTGCTTATATTAGTGAAATCCCCTTTTGGGGTTCAATTACACCACCCTTATACCTTGGATGGTCTGACATTGATCCAAATTCATCATCCCCATACCTTGGAGCGCCTCTATCCCTGCTATATCTTTCATTGGAACCTTCATAGACACTGCTTAAGCAATTGGCTCTGCTCTTGATAAATCCTGTCTTCTTTTTGTTATTACAGACATCTCAGTATTGAGTGGATGTCTCCCGACTACTATACTATAATTATGAAGTATCTGGTTCCGGATGATTTTCATGTTTTTAACTTATGACCACCTACCCCTGAGGAAGATATCTACCACCTTAACATCGAAACGCGTTGGGTCCTGTTCTGACCCCTGTGTGAGGCAGTCCAGTGGTCTTTTAATGTCACTGTCATCATTTTTTGTCTGATTAGACAGTGGGTGCAATCCAGGTTTTCATCTGGCTTGTTCCCTCTTGCTATCCTTGTATTGTGTCCATTTCTGGCTTTAATTCTGTGATATGTTTTTGTTGTTTTTTTTTAATTATACTAATAAATATTGTTCATTTTAATATATTCTCTCTTTCTGAATGAGTTGGTCTTCCCAATTGAAAGTCCCATCTAGGGCCTCCCCACACTACTCAGGATAATTCAGGAGTATGGGCAATACTCAGGGTTTCAGGTTAACTGGGATAAGTCACTCATATTCCCGATAGACCAAGATATCTGTCTGAATGTTCCAACCTCTTGCCCGTTGAAAATTGTCCAGAGTTTTCGATATCAAGGGGTTATTGTTCAACAACCCATCTCCAGATATATAGGGAATAACCTAGATCCCCTTATCAAAAAACTAAGGGATACCCTGAGGATATGGACGAAACTTCCGCTAACACTCTTGGGGAGGATAAACCTCTTCAAGATGATATTCCTTCCTCCTTTTCTATATATCATGAGTAACTCCCCTGTATACATCCCTAAAAGCAAGTTCCGTGAAATAGATTCCATAACCAGCTTCATTTGGGGAGGATGGGCAGCTCGAATAGCTAAAGATACACTCCAACTCCCAGTTGCGGAAGGGGGTCTTGCACTCCCTAACCTCCATATATATTACATAGCCTCACAACTTGTGCACACTCATTGGTGTTTTTTCCGGAGGTGAATAGCGCAGACACGGCGTTGGAAGCGGCTATACTTACCTCTTACGAATCACTGCAACATCTGATCCACAGACAATCCACGAGAGGTAGGGAAGGAACTTAAGTTTTAGCCATGTCCATACGGATACTCAAACTGACAAAACTAACTCCTACTACAGTTCAAAAAATATTCTCTCCGAATGCCCCCTTATGGAGCAACCCGAATCTACCGGAATTCAACCGTAGAACGGATGGAGCATATTGGTTTAAAAAGGGGGTTAAACTGATCTCACATTTGTATCTTGCGAATGGATTTAAATCCTTTGAGGAGTTCCGTCGTGAATTTAGCCTCCCCCCATCGGTCTACTTTAAAAACCTCCTGGTAAGACACACTGCAGGGACACAATTTGGCATTCGCAATGTCACGCTGCAAATCTCCCAACTAGAAGGCCTTTTAAGAGAACCCGTACACTCGAAGTTGGTATCCAATTACTATACTGCCCTGTTACACTCCAACACTACCAGACTCACAAAGGTGGAGCTACAATGGCGAGCTGACATACCAGACATGACAGAGGAGATATGGCAAGATATCTTGCCAATTCAGGTATCGACGGTTATATCCTCAAGGGATAAGGTTATGCAGGCTAAATTCTTATACAGATCATACTTTACCACCAGTCTTCTCTTCAGACTACATAAGTTGACATCAGCTACATGCCCCAAGTGCACCACACAAGATGGCACATTTTTTCATATGTTCTGGGGATGTCCTCTGATCAGGGCATTTTGGTCGGAGGTCACCGCCTTCATTAGCTCTATCACACAGTTACCAAATATTTGTAACCCGCTACGTTGCCTACTTGGCTATATTGATGACGAATCTATCCCTAAAAACAGTCAATTATTTATCCGTATAGTGTTAATATATGCTAAGAAATCCATAGCCATACAATGGAAATCCCCGAATCCCCCCAATATTGCTCTATGGCTTACTATGGTTAACAAGGTGATCCCATTGTATAAATTGACATACGAAGCAAGGGGTTGTCCCCAAAAGTTTCACAAGGTATGGGATATGTGGGTACAATCAGACAGCACCATCCCACCCACAACTTGAGATGCGCTAGGGATATACCTCTAGGAACGCACATGGGCACTCATGCCCAGAACAATTTTTGAGATAATAATTAATGCCTGGATATGAAATACAATGATTGTATAGTGATGGTAAGGACGCTCATCTGAAGTGGATTATATAATTTGTATGACAAAGCAGTTGTTGCGAGCAATGTAAAGTGAACGAAGCATGTTTTCTTTGTATATTACAATATCCTTTTGTATCTGAGAATTTTGCATAATAAAAGTTACCCTTTAAAAAAGAAAAAAAAAGAATACATAGGCGCTTGTGCAAATTTTTTTTCTTTATCACATAAAATCACATGTCTCAAGAGATCAGATGCTGTACAGGTATGAAGAAAACATTCATAAGTACAATCTGAACCCATATTATGGTATTAGTTTAAAAAATAGACTTTCAAAAAAGAACAGTAAATAATGTAGTAAAAAATAATATGCACTAAGTTTATATTATGCTACAAAACCACAACACAATACAAAAAAGTAATACAAAACTATAATAAATTCAATTTTAAAATCACGGAGCCATTGCAACAGGGGAAAATAATCTCAGATAAAGCAAGTTGACAGGTAAAAAAACAGTAAACAAAATGAAATCTCTTATTATCCCTTCTTCCCCTTCTCCCTTCAACTATTATTTTCTTGCTGTTTTTTGTTTCTTTTTATTTAATACTTTATTAATATGTACATTTATTTTCATTTTTATTAGTTTTGTTCAGCATTTTTTTAGTGTCAGATTTAAAAAGTAAAACATTTAAGAAAAAAAAACATTATTTCATTTTTAACCACTTTCTTACTGGGCACTTAAACCCCCTTCCTGCCCACACCAATTTTCGGCTTTCAGCGCTGTCGCATTTTGAATGACAATTGCGCGGTCGTGCGGCGTTGTACCCAAACAAAATTTGCGTCCTTTTTTCCCCACAAATAGAGCTTTCTTTTGGTGGTATTTGATCACCTCTGCGTCATTTTTGATCGCCGCTATAAACAAAAAATGAGCAACAATTTTGCAAAAAAGAACAATATATTTTACTTTTTGCTAAAATACAAATCCATAAAAAAAAAAAAAATTATTCATCAGTTTAGGCCGGCATATATTCTTCTACATATTTTTAGTAAAAAAAATCGCAATCGGCGTATATTGATTGGTTTGCGCAAAATTTATCGCGTCTACAAACTATGGGAATTGATTTATGACTTTTTTATTATTTTTATTTTTTTTACTAGTAATGGCGGCGATCTGCGATTTTTATCGGGACTGCGATATTGTAGCGGAAATGTCGGACATTTTTTACACATTTTTGGGACCAATAACATTTATACAGCGATCAGAAATTTAAATGTTCACTGATTACTGTATAAATGTCATTGGCAGTGAAGGGGTTAACCTGGGGGGGCAGTGAAGGGGTTAACAATGTTCCCTGGGTGTGTTCTAACTGTGGGGGGGGCAGGGCTGGCTGGGACATAACAGATCTAACTGATCCCAGTGGCAGTGATCAGTAGATCTGGTATGTCCCCTTCAACAGAACGGGGAACCACCGTGTTTACATTGGCGGTTCCCCGCTCTGCAGCTCTGTCAGGCGATCGTGGGTCTCAAGTGGACATCGAGTCCGCCCGACCCACGGGCACAAGCACGCGCGTGCCTCCGCTGCCGCCAGGGGGCACGCCGGGAGCATGCACAGGGGACGACGTCCATGGACGTCGTCCCGGCATTTCAGATCCGCGCTGGAGCTGTACTTCGGCAATAGCGCGGATCTGGAGGGGTTAAATAACTTTACAATGTTTTGTACCAGAATCCTAATTTTAGTTTCATTTTTAATAGGGCAAATTATATAATAAATGCTATACTTTTTTACCTATGGTAACACCATTTTTTTTAAATTAACACTGGTTAAAAAAGAATAAAGTGCATTATTTTAATGTAGTTACTTTTTCTGTCTAAGGATTGCATAAAAACTTGAGCCACCTTGTACATTATACAGTTATGAATCATCTGTTTGAGAACTCATGGGTCTCCTAAATCAATTTCAAACCTTAACTCGCCACTACATAGTTGGCAGATCTTTGCAAGCCTCAGGCACACTTTAAAATGCCATCGTAAATCTGGCATGACAGACTTGCTCTGGTGGTTTAGCAACAGTCTTCCACAGCTTCAGAAATGGCTGAATCGCACCAAACTATGTATAGTTATGGAAATATCCTAAGCCAATAAATACTGGGAAATGTTGTTTCCAGACAGTTACCACATAACAAGAGATGTAGTGCTGCTTTCCTTGCTTGCCTGAATTTGTTGCATCAGCATAGTGTCTGTGGCGCTCTGAGTCAGAGTGGGTATGTTTTCACAACAAAAAGTATTTTTATTTTTTAAAGCAGTAGTAAAGCCTGCTTTGTGATTTTTACCTACAGATAATCCTATAATAAGGCTTACCTGTAGGTAAAATGAATATCTCTTAAATGTGCACCGTTTGTGAGATATTCACCCTGGGTGCAGCCGGTGATGTCACCGTCGCATGCGCTCTGAAGGTCTGGCATAATGTTCTGGACCTTCAGAGCTTCGTGTCGGACCCGAGGGCTGATGTCATTATAGCCACAGCCACTCACAGAGCAGTAACCCACGAACCCAGAAGAAAGACGGGGGGAAAATGTCAGCCCTCTCAACAGTGACAACGCGCCGCTGGAGGGCTTCGTTCTAAGGTAAGTATTTCATAATGAGTTAGTATGAGATGCATATTAGCACATTGCCATTGTCTTACAGGTGTTTTTTGGGTTTTTTTTTTTAACTCTGCCACACTTTACTACCACTTTAACCAATTTTACAGTTGTAACATGATATAATAAAGGATTGCTGCATCTACTACATATTTTGGTTTGAGTCTAGGGTTCAGTTATAAGGTGATTTGATTAAAAAAAAGGAGAAAGGGCCATAATTAGCTTTACATTTTTATTTAAATGCTGTAAAAAAAAAGGGCAATACATTCATGTTTTGAAATAAATATTTGTAAGATCTTTCAGGTCTTTTAGAACAAGATATATATATATATATATATATATATATATATATATATATATATATACACACACACACACACAGTATCCCTCAAAAGTGAGTACACCCCTCACATTTTTGTAAATATTTTATTTTATCTTTTCCTGTGACAACACTGAAGAAATGACACTTTGCTACAATGTAAAGTAGTGAGTGTACAGCTTGTATAACAGTGTAAATTTGCTGTCCCCTCAAAATAACTGAACACACAGTCATTAATGCCTAAACCGCTGGCAGCAAAAATGAGTACACCCCTGAGTGAAAATGTCCAAATTGGACCCAATTAGCCATTTTCCCTCCCCGGTGGCATGTGACTCATTAGTGTTACAAGGTCTCAGGTGTGATTGGGGAGCAGGTGTAATAAATTTCTTATTATCACTCTCACTCTCTCATACTGGTCACTGGAAGTTCAACATTGCACCTCATGGAAAATAACTCTATGAGGATCTGAAAAAAATAATGGTTGCTCTACATAAAGATGGTCTAGGCTATAAGAATATTGCCAAAACCCTAAAACTGAGCTGCAGCACGGTGACCAAAACCATACAGCGGCAAAACCATACAGCGGCTTAACTGGACAGGTTCCACTCAGAACAGGCCTCACCATGGTCGACCGAAGCAGTCATATCCATAGGTTGTCTTTGGGAAATAGATGTATGCTGCAGAGTTTGAAGGGGTAGGGGGTCAGCCTGTCAGTGCCCAGACCAGACACCACACACTGCATCAAATTGGTCTGCATGGCTGTCATCCCAGAAGGAAGCCTCTTCTAAAGATGATGCACAAGAAAGTCTGCAAACAGTTTGCTGAAGACAAGAAGACTAAGGACATGGATTACTGGAACCATGTTCTGAGGTCTGATGAGATCAAGATAAACTTATTTGGTTCAGATGGTATCAAGCGTGTGTGGTGGCAACCGGGTGAGGAGTACAAAGACAAATATGTCTTGCCTACAGTCAAGCATGGTGGTGGGAGTGCCATGGTCTGGAGCTGCATGAGTGCAGCTGGCACTGGGGAGCTACAGTTCATTGAGGGAACCATGAATACCAACACGTACTGTGACATACTGAAGCAGAGCATGAGCCCCTCCCTTCGGAGACTGGGCCACAGGGCAGAATTCCAACATGAGAACGACTCCAAACACACCTCCAAGATGACCACTGCCTTGCTAAAGAAGCTAAGTGTAAAGGTGATGGACTGGCCAAGCATGTCTCCAGACCTAAACCCTATTGAGGATCTGTGGGGCATCCTCAAACGGAAGGTGGAGGAGCTCAAGGTCTCTAACATCCACCAGTTTTGTGATGTTGTCATGGAGGAGTGGAAGAGGACCTGGCAACCTGTGAAGCTCTGGTGAACTCCATGCCCAAGAGGGTTAAGGCAATCCTGGAAAATAATGGTGGCCACATGAAATATTGACACTTTGGGGCCAATTTGGACATTTTCACTTAGTGGTGTACTCACGTTTGTTGCCAGCTGTTTAGACATTAATGGCTGTGTGTCAAGTTATTTTGAGGGGACAGCAAATTTACACTGTTAAACAAGCTGTACACCCACTACTTTACATTGTAGCAAAGTGTAATTTCTTCAATGTTGTCACATGAAAATATATAATAAAATATTTACAAAAATGTGAGGAGTATACTCACTTTTGTGAGATACTATATATATATATATATATATATATATATATATATATATATATACATACATACACAGTTGTGCTCATAAGTTTACATACCCTGGCAGAATTTATGATTTCTTGGCCATTTATCAGAGCATATGAATAACACAAAAACAGTTCTTTCACTCGTGGTTAGTGTTTGGCTGAAGCCATTTATTATCAATCAACCGTGTTTACTCTTTTTAAATCAAAATGACAAGAGAAACTACCCAAATGACCCTGCAAAAGTTTACATACCCCAGTTCTTCATACCATGTATTGCCCCCTTTAACATCAATGACAGCTTGAAGTCTTTTGTGGTATTTGTGGATGAGGCTCTTTATCTTCTCAAATGGTAAAGCTGCCCATTCCTCTTGGCAAAAAGCCTCCAGTTCCTGGAAATTCTTGGGCTGTCTTGCATGAACTGCACGTTTGAGAACTCCTCAGAATGGCTCAATGATATTGAGGTCAGGAGACTGAGATGGCCACTCCAAAACCTTCACTTTATTCTGCTGTAGCCAATGACAGGTCGACTTTGCCTTGCGTTTTGGATCATTGTCATGTTGCAATGTCCAAGTACGTCCCATGCGCAGCTTCATGGCTGACGAATGCAAATGTTCCTCCAGTATTTTTTGATAACATATTGCATTCATCTTGCCATCAATTTTGACCAAATTTCCTGTGCCTTTGTAGCTCACACATCCCCAAAACATCAGCGATCCACCTTCGTGTTTCACAGGCCTTGTTGACTCCTCTCCAAATGTTGCATTTATGGTTGTGGCCAAAAAAATCTCAATTTTAGTCTCATCACTACAAATGACTTTGTGCCAGAAGGTTTGAGTCTTGTCTCTGTGTTATTTGGCGTATTGTAAGCGGGATACTTTGTGGCATTTGTGTAGTAATGGCTTTCTTCTGGCGACTCGACCATGCAGCCCATCTTTCTTCAAGTGCCTCCTTCATTTGCATCTTGAAACATGTTTTCAGAGAGTCCTGTATTTCACCTGAAGTTATTTGTGGGTTTTTATTTGCATCCCGAACAATTTTCCTAGCATTTGTGGCAGAAATTTTAGTTGGTCTACCTGACCGTGGTTTGGTTTCAACAGAACCCCTCGTTTTCCACTTCTTGATTAGATTTGAACACTGCTGATTGGCATTCTCAATTCATTGGATATCTTTTTATATTCCTTTCCTGTTTTATACAGTTCAACTAACTTTTCCTGCAGATCCTTTGACAATTCTTTTGCTTTCCTCATGACTCAGAATCCAGAAACATCAGTGCAGCGCTGGATGAAAGATGCAAGGGTCTGTCAGGAGACCAGAAACTTATTGACCTTTTATACACACACACTAATTACAAGCAAACAGATCACAGGTGAGGATGGTTACCTTTAATAGCCATTCCAAATCCTTTGTGTCAACTTGTGTGCATGTTATCAGGCCAAAATCACCTGGGTATGTAAACTTTTGATCAGGGTCATTTTGGTAGTTTATGCTGTCATTATGTTTTAAAAAGAGTAAACACAGTTGATTGGTAATAAATGGCTTCAGCCAAACACTAACCATGAGTGAAAGAAATGTTTTTGTGTTATCATTCATATTCTCTGAAAAATGGTCAAGAAATCATAAATTCTGCCAGGGTATGTAAACATATGAGCACAACTGTATATAACATAACCTTAAAACAAGTTTGTTCCTTTGCTATTTCTTATTCTGGCTGCATCAAAGATCAGATTCATTGTGAGGCAGGGGCAAGATTTGTCTTCTAAGGCAGTGTGAAGACTAGAGGTATACCATTCACTGTAGCAGGTAGGTATACAGGGGCTCTAAATGTATCTATACAGTCACTTTTCGTTTTCTTTTAAACTGTAGTTTATTGTCAGCATTTGTTACATCACGTAAGCATCACACAATACAGAAGTAGGATATAACGATGACACTTTCATATCTCATTACAGGGGTAAGAAATAAAGTCAATTATTATCCGTTAATCACCTCCATCAACTGACATTGCATATATTCATAAAATTTCAGATAAGGCAGCAAACTTTACTAACCAAAACTTAGGACAGAGAAAAACGTATATTCATAGCAGCAGCACACACCGTCAGATTAGCACAGCAGGTAACGTGTAATGGGAATCGTATCCATTTGTGCATTGGGCACCCATTATAGAAATAATCTAGACCTATCACCCATCCTTCAGTTCACAGGATCGCATTCCTCTGGGACTGCACATGTGGCAGAGATCCCACTCCATTGACCCCAGATTTTCTCAAATTTATGTGGGCAGCCCCTGGCCTCATAAGTGAGTTTATAAATTGGCAATACCTGATTAATTAGGGTCTTCCATTGACCAATCTTAATTGATGTAGTGTGAATCCATTGCAACACCACCGTCTTCCTCGCATAAAATAGTAAGAAGCGCAGAAATTGTTTCTGGTATGATCCCAGCTGAATGTCCTCAAACACTGCCAGTATGCACCTTTTTGGACTGCAGATATTTGGTAAATCAAAACTAGTAGCGATAAAATGTGTTATTTGTGACCAAAACGGTCTTATCTTTCCGCAGGTCCACAACATGTGGAGCAAAGTGCCCGTGTCCTTTTTGCACTTATGGCAGAGTGGGTCATTGCGTTTGCGCATACGGAAGAGTCGCAATGGAGTATAGTATATTCTGTGGAAGATACGTAATTGTATCATCCTACCCTTAGCAGATATTGTAATAATAAAATATACACTCATAAGTTCTTCCCAATTTTCATCAGAAAGGTCTGGGATATCCTTCGTCCATTGGGCCCGTAGGGTCTGTAATCGGGCATGCGTTTTCTGCCCTAGCAGCCCATAATACGAGGAGATCAGCCCCGTATGATCTGGCTGTAGGGGTGCCCTATCCAACGTGGAATTATGGAATTGTACCTCCCGCAGCCCGAGCTGCGCCATAGCAGCGTGCTTCAATTGTAGATACCTAAAGTACCATGTCTGTTGTATCTCCAATTCCTGTCTCAGTGCAGAAAAGTCCCTAAACTGCCCTTGGTCATATAACTGGTGTATGTATTTTTTTTTAACAGAAGAGTTTATTAACAAATCAGCATTACAGAGTATCACATGCCAAGTAATCAGATGGTACATTTCAGAGTAACATTCTCTCTCTCTATTACACAGATTGCATGAGACGTCAAAGTATCATACTCCATCTACTAAAAGTGTAAGGCATTTTCCCCTACCTCCCTCCTCCCCCTGTTGCCTAGGCTATGGGACAGAGCCCCCGAAAGGGAGAGTGTATAGACTAGGAGGGGAGCCCGAACATAAGCAGGAAAGGAACAAGGCTCATCTCCTGACTATACCACTCCTACCTTATCCACTAACATCTGTGGTTCAGGTGCTAGTCCATCTAGCCCAAATTTTTTCATACTTTTTGGGGCACTGCCTGCTTTCGTATGTGAGTTTGTATAAAGGCAGGACCGATACTACCGATCTCCTCCAAGCCTCGCAGGTGGGGGCCTGCTCTGACTTCTATTTCAATAATATCTCTCTTCTGGCATAAAAGAGGGAAAAAGTGATACACAACTTAGAGTATCTGTCCCCCTCCACCTCCTCCAAATAGCTGAGTAAGAGAACCATAGGATCCACCGGTACCTGTGTATCGCAAATCTCTCCCAACTCCCTCGCCACCCCTTCCCAGAACGAACTCAATTCGGGGCAAGCCCAAACCATATGCCAAAACGAGCCCTGGTCAGAACCACATCTGGGGCACACACTCTCCCTGTCCGGGTAGATGCGGGACAGTCTCTGGGGGGTATAGTATGCTCTGTGAAGGAATTTTAATTGTATGAAGCGGTCTTTAGCTGCTATCATAGTGGGAATATACGTCGCTACACAGTCTGACCATTCCTCTTCCCCCAGTCCCGGTATATCTTCCCTCCACCTAGCCAGTGAGTCCGCTGTCTTGGTATCATACGCCACGGAGAGGTACAAATAAAGGGTAGAGAGGGGTTTGCCCATCATTTCCGAAATAAGGAGGCGCTCAATTGGGTCAGACTCTAACGTCACCCCCCGAGGGAATTGAGCCCCCAGGGCATGTCGTAGCTGCCAGTATCGGAAAATAAAAAAGTTTGGAAGAGTGAACGTACTTCTGAGATCCTTGAACGGAATAATCTTCCCATCTTTCATGACCTGCCTAAGCGTCACTATACCCTTGGATGCCCACACCGAGGGGTCCGGGATCGTCTGCAGGTGAGGCAATGCAGGGTTGCCCCACAACGGCACGTGCGGTGATATTTTGCTAGGACTACGGTAAATAGCCCTAGCCTCCCTCCACACCTTCACTGTAGTCCTCATTAAGTTGGTCAGGGGATAGTGAGCCTGCAGGCCCCTAAAGACCAGGTTGCTCAGGGCGGCATATGATCCCACCACCGCCGCTTCCAACGTTACTGCCACATTTTTAGGGGCCTGAGAAAACCACCAGCGAACCGTCACTAGGACCGCCGCCCAGTAGTAAATTTGAAAGTTTGGCAACGCTAATCCACCACCCGAGAGAGGGAGATACAGAATGCGCTTCGCAACCCTGGGGGGCCCCCCCGCCCACACGAAGGAAATCACGACGCTCTCCAGTTTCCGAAAGAAGACCTTCGGGATTGGGGTCGGAGTGTTGCGGAAGAAATACAGAAATTTGGGCAAATATACCATTTTGATCAAGTTCACCCTCCCCACCGGCGATAGTGGGAGTGAGCGCCACGATGCACATTTCCCACTTAGCTGAGACAGAAGAGGGTATACGTTCTTCTCCAAGTAGGCTGTTGTATTGGGCGTGACTCTGACCCCCAAGTAAGTAAACTCCGAAACCCACTTAAGGGGGGTACCCGTATCTAATTTGGGGTTAGAGGAGTGGAGGGGGAACAGGACCGACTTGTCCCAGTTAATCCGGACCCCAGAGTAGATGCCAAACTGTTTAAATAGGGCCAGTGCCGTTTTTAGGGATCCCTCCGCATCCGCCAAATACAGGAGAGCGTCATCCGCGTATAGAGACAGCTTCTCCTCCAGCGGGGGCACCCTCAGTCCCTTCACCTCATTATGCGCCCTGAGTCGAATTGCCAGAGGTTCCAGGGCCAGCGCGAACAGCGCGGGAGACAATGGGCAGCCCTGCCTCGTACCCCGCTGGAGGGGAAAGGCCTCGGAAAGAGTCCCATTAGTGCGTACTCTAGCCTGCGGCTGTTGGTATAACAGCTGTACCCATGCCAGGAAGTTGGGCCCAAACCCAAATCTATGCAGAACCGACCACAGGTATCCCCACTCCACGGAATCAAAGGCCTTCTCTGCATCCAGAGAGGCCACCAATCCCGGACTGCCCTCGTCCGCCCTGTCAATGTGTGTAAAGAGCCTTCTAATATTAATATCCGTGCCTCTCCCCGGCATAAACCCCGCCTGGTCTGGGTGTATCAACTCTGTGATTACCGTGTTCAGTCTGATTGCAAGGATCTTCGCCAGGACCTTGGCGTCCACGTTAAGAAGGGAGATAGGTCTGTAGGATGAGCACAGAGACGGGTCCTTCCCTGGTTTCAGGATCACTACTATGACCGCTTCCCCCATGGAAGGAGGGAGGGTCCCCGCATCCAACGCCCCACTAAAAACCTCCCGCAACCTACCGGCCATATCCCCGGCGTACTGTTTGTAAAATTCTACCGGTATGCCATCAGGCCCGGGAGTCTTACCTGCCTGCAAAGTTTTGAGCGCCCCCAGTATTTCTTCTGGCGTAATGGGTTTGTCCAGTCTGTCCCTGTAGGTAGGGGTTAGTTCCGGAATGTCTATGTCCTGTAGATAATCTGACAGGTCGGCCTCCCCGTACGTTACCCGTGAAGTATACAGAGTTTTATAATATTGGGCAAAGCTGTCACTAATTTCTTCAGGTGAACACCGCATCCTACCGTCATCCCCTTTAATCTGGGCGATACCCACTCCACCTGTCTGCTCTCTAGAGAGCCATGCCAGAAGTCTTCCCGTGCGCTCCCCTTGTTCAAAAATCCTCTGCGATTGTGCCAATAGTTTTTTCTGAGTCAAGGTTGTACGGATATTGAGCACCTCAGCTATAAGGGCCTGTAAACGCGAGTGGTGTTGCGGGTCCCCCGTCCTAATGTACAGTGCCTCCTGCTCACTCACCGCTAGTTCCGCCCTTCGGAGGGCAGCCCCACGGGCCCTACGAACCCCCGCAATAACCGCCTGGTACTGGCCCCTCATATACGCCTTAAAGGAGTCCCACACCATGTGAATCTCTGCCGAACCCGCATTCGTAGCCCAGTAGCTCTCTATGGCCCCCCTGGCACCTCCCTCTACCTCCACATCGGTCACCCAGAACCTTGAAAGCCTCCACAGGCCTCCAGTCGGAGCCGCAGAGGTCTCAAGGTGGAGAAGCAACGGGGCGTGATCAGAAATTCCCCTAGGAAGAATGGCAACCTCTTTAACCCTCGGTAGCACCACCCCATTTGCATAAATGAGGTCTATGCGGGAAAAGGTCCGGTATGAGGCCGAGTGACACGTGAAGGCCCGCTCCCCCGGGTTCCTCCACCTCCACACGTCGGTCAACCCATACGTCTCTGCCCAATCCGAAAGTCCCATGTCCGAGGGGGACCTGGAAGACAGGCGATCCCTCCCACTATCCGGCACCAGATTAAAGTCCCCTAAGAGGACTACATTTTCCGTGGCAAATTCCGCTATTCTAGCTGTAATTTTGTTCAGGAGAGCTAGAGAGGCTGGAGGTGGCAAGTAAAGTCCCACTATCACCCAGTTCAAGGAGCAAATAGAAGCATGTACAATAACAAACCTACCGTCCGGGTCCAACACCAGGTCAAGGAGTTTGAAGGGGAGCGTCTTAAGAATCAAGATACTGACTCCCCTCGCGTAGTTCGAGTAAGTAGAATGGTAATGGTACCCCACCCACGGTTTTTTAAGGGCAAGAACCCTACTCCCCACCAGGTGGGTTTCCTGCAATATACAGATGTGTGGACTGTAGGATTTAATGAACTGGAACACCAGCGACCGTTTAGTCGGGGAGTTTAGCCCCCTGGTGTTCCAGGACATTATCTTAAGGGAAGACATTGGCCTCGTATAGAAATTGGCCTAAAGGATAATATTTGTAGACCCTCCATGAACCTGGCAGTTGAACCGGGACACAAGCTATGCAATGCTGAGAAAGTACAATTATACATGTTACTGAGAACTCTTTCAAACCAAAACTCCCAAACACAACCCCCCCCCACCCCCACCCCGCCCGTCCCCTCAGAACTAAGGAGGGCTTCATTCCCAAACAAACCCCAATCAGCTCCCTAGCTGAACAAGAGGGCCCTGTGCAACAGGCGAACCCGGTCCCCCTCTCACGCAGAGGCGGACAAGTCCTGCGGCCGGCTTACTTCATGTCCTGTCCCCGCCGGGTGTCCTGCATCAAAGTGGGCAAAACAGGACCCGTCAGGATAGCAACAACTTAACATCTTTTCTCGCCGTCCGCCCATGTGAATTTATGTTCCAAACTGCATTGACAGATTAACACCAACCAAACGGATCCTTCCTTCCGGACTGTAACTGTTAGTGATTAGTGGTGTAAGGCAGTTATTTGGACACCCAGACCATCTCCCGGTGTGCCCGGGGGTACTGTTCTTGGTTGCAAACAAAACATAACTGTCGTGCCCAGCAGGCACATAACCTAATGGGGCAGCCATTGCCACCCGAGAGCAGCCAGCCCTCCCTGACCAGAGTAGTTCCTTCCCGGTTGAAAGTAGGAGATGTCCCCAAAAGGCCATACCAGCCACCCTTAAACCGGTTGACTGACTGGCCTGTAGAGACCAACAAGCGCTGGAACTTGCATGTAAACCCCCGCGCTCAGCGGTCTCGTGGAAGGGACTCCAGCCAGGCCGAGGCCTCTCCCGGGGTGTTGAAGAATCGAGAAGTCTCTCCATCTTGGACCCTCAACCTTGCCGGAAATAAAACACTGTATTTAATGTGGCGAGCACGCATGGCAGCCTTAACCTGGTCAAACGATTTCCTGAGCCTCTGGGTTTCCACCGAGTAATCGGGGAAGATCATGATCTTGCCATTCTGGTATCTGAGGTCACCCAGGGCCCTGGAAGCCCTCAAGATCTCATCTCTGTCCCTGAAGTTGAGTAAACGAAGAATAAGTGTCCTCGGGGGGCTGCCCGGGGGACCCGGTTTAGGAGGGACCCGATGAGCCCTCTCAACCGCAAAGTAGGGTGACAGGCGGGCCTCAGGAAGAAGGTTACGCAAGAAGTCCTCCACAAAATTAGCAGGATGGGCCCCCTCCGCTCCCTCCGCCAGGCCAATGATACGGAGGTTGTTTCTCCGGTTCCTGTTCTCGGCGTCCTCTGCCCTGTACTCCAAGGCCTTCACTTTGGTTTGCAGGGTCCTGACAGACACTGTGCACTCAGCAATGGCGTCCTCCGCGTGGCTGACTCTGTGCTCAGCCTCTGACACTCTGGAGCGGAGCTTGTCCATGTCCTGTCGCAGCAGGCCGACCTCCAGCTGCACTGCTTCTATTTTAGTAGTCAGAGCGGATTGGCAGTTAGCAATGGCCGACATTACCTCCGCAATCCACGGCGGACGAGTATCCTCGGCCTCCATGCCGAACTCCGGGGCCTGCTGCTGTCCGCGCGCCTTTCGCGCCGAGCGTGTCTCCACCCGAACGTTCGGCTGTGGCGGCGAGGTCTCCCCTATTTGCGGGAAACGGAGCCTCTTTCTCCTGCCTCGTCGAGCCCCGGCTGCTCCCCGCCTCATCCACAGTCTGTGTGTCTCAGGGTGTAAGAGAAAGGCCCGCTGGAACCGGATAAATAACTGGGCACCCGGCGGAGCTCTGACAAACGCGGCCGCTCAGGTCGCCATCTTGGACACGCCCCCGGTGTATGTATTTTAGTCCCTTTTTTGCCCATGATGGGGCATTTGGGAGAGTTTGAAAGTTAGGGAATGTTGGGTTAAACCAAATAGGATGATTCGGGGACACAGGAGTAGGGTCATCTGGGACCATAGTTAAACAATAATTGTATATTTTAAGAGAAATTTATAACAATTCCCCCCCTTCCACATCAGGGACGGTCCTGCGATATATTAAATTGGCCAGGGTCTCGTAGGAGGAGAGTACTTCCGCCTCTGTTGTTGTGACCGCATTGTCTAGATTCGGGAACAACCACCAGTGTATATGTACCAATTGTGCCGCATAATAATATCGTCTCAAGTTTGGTAGTGCCAGGCCCCCTTGGGAGGTAGGCAACTGCAGCGTTCCAAGAGCTATCCTTGAATTTTTGGGGTATCAAAGAAAAGTTGTCAGGAGAGAGTCAATGTCCTGAAAAATTTTCTTTGACACATACACCGGGCTGTTATAATAGAATACAAGAATTTAGGTAAAAACACCATTTTAAACAGGTTCACTCTGCCCATTAATGTGAGAGGTAGCTTAACCCAATTATTCATCCTATTTTTGAATGATGCTATACAGGGTAAAAGGTTGTCAGGAATGAAGTTAGAAATAGGTAACTGTATTACAACGCCCAAGTACTTGAACGTGGAGACTGTCTCCAGTGGACAGTCTGGTGGGAGGTTACTCAGTAGGTTAGGATCCACTAGGAACAAGTTGGATTTAGCCCAATTTACCTTAAAGCCTGAGAAAAGATAAAGCAAGAGGTCATCTGCATACAGCGACACTCGTTCCTCCACCGATCCAACCCACATACCCTGAAAATCGGGCGAAGTCCGAATGAGGCAAGCTAGTGGCTCTATTGCAAGGGCAAACAATAGAGGGGAAAGGGGGCAACCCTGCCTAGTGCCTCGTCCTATAGAGAAGGGTTTAGAGATCCTACCATTGAGTCTAATACGGGCCAAGGGATGGTCATATAAAATACGGATCCATGTGAGCAAGTTGTCCCCAAATCCAAAACGCTCAAGAACATATTGGAGATAGGGCCATTCGACAGAATCGAATGCCTTGTGAGCATCGATAGATACCACTGCCCTAGGTACTTGTGCTGTATTGGGTGACTGTATAATAGTGAACAGTCTGCGTATGTTGGTATACGTGGACCTCCCTGGCATAAATCCCGTTTGGTCCGAGGCTACCAGCTTCGTGATAACCGTATTCATACTGGTGGCCAGGATTTTTGAAATCACCTTAAGATCCGTATTTATTAAGTTAACAAATTGGCCTATAAGATTCACAGTATAAGGGGTCTTGATTAGGTTTAGGTATGAGCACAATTAGGGCTTCACGCATGGATGCAGGTAAGCTTTTCTGTTTAAAGATTGGGGAATATAGTTTATGCAACCTAGGGACCAAGGCGTCGCAATGTGCCAGATACCATTCTATCGGGAACCCATCTGGCCCCGGAGTTTTATGTTTGGGGAAAGCCTTAAGTGCATTATCTATTTCTTCTATTGAAATAGGAGCTTCCAATGACAAGCGCTGCTCATCCGAAAGCCCCGGTAAGTCTATCCTGTCCACATATTCATAGAGTTCTGGTGGGGTGTAATGGGCCTGGGATTTATACAGGTCGGTATAGAATTGTAGGAACGTCTGTACTATTTCCTCATGAGTAGAGTGGAGAGAATTAGAACCGTCATAAATGTTAGATATGGTGATGGGTTCGGGAATGGGCTTGGCCAAGAAGGCCAAGAGCTTACCATTTTTATCCCCAGCATCAAAGATCCTCTGTTGCTGGTATAAAAGACTTTTGGGTTTTTGCCGTAAGAGCCAGTGTATATGTTCTTCGTGCCTCCTCTCTCTGTTGATAATGGAGGGAGGAGGGGTCCTTAACATATCGATCCTCCGCCTCCCTCAACTCTCCTGCCAAAAGGGATTCCTGCTCTCTATTAGCCTTTTTAAGAGCTGATACCCCTTCCATATAAACTCCTCTCATTACTGCTTTAAATGCGTCCCATGTCACAAGTTCCGATGTGCCCTGTTCATTTTCTGACCAATATTTAGGAATATTTTCCGTACATTTATATAGAACCATCGGCTCTGCCAATCAATATGGACTCATTCTCCAGACCTGTCCTCCCCCAGGGCGAGCCACACTCACAGCGAGTTCCAGTGGAGAATGGTCGCAGACTGCCCTGGATAAATATGCTATCCCCTCAACCTTAGACAGCAGATCTCTGGACAGGAAGAACATATCCAGTCGAGAGAGTGATCTATAAGACTCTGAGGAGCACAAAAACTCCCTCTTACCAGGGAAACTCCATCGCCACACATCTGTTAAGTCATATGTCGATGCCCACTCCCGTAGAGTGAGAGATTGTGGCCTATTGCACCGGAGGCTGTCTAGCTCCGGATCCATGACCGCGTTAAAGTCCCCTCCAACAATGAGATGACCCTGTACCATGGGAAGCACATCCGCCATACTATTGTTCAGTTTCTGTATATCAAATGGTGGAGGGATGTATACATTCACCACGGTATAGAGCGTCTCTAAATATTTGAAAACCAGGGCAACATAGCATCCTTGTGGGTCGGTATGCACCTCCACCACTTGTATAGGAAGGGATTTAAGGATCAGTATGGAAACACCCCTAGAGTAGTTTGTGTATGTTGCGTGGAAGGCGTGGGCCACCTGCGGTCTCTTCAACGCCACAACCCTAGCTCCAATCAAATGAGTCTCTTGAAGCAGGATAATTTGGGCTTTAGATCGTTTTAAATAGGCAAAGACCAAGGACCTTTTAAACTTGGAATTTAGGCCCATGACATTCCACGTAAGCCACTTGAGACCCATCTGGGGGAGCAGAGAAACATCGCCGAAAAAAAAGGGGGTGAGGGTGCAATTAGTACTGCCTGCCCGGGGCGCGGCAAGCACCCCACTGGTGCGACATGCTGCGCCCTAAGCCACAGTGATATGAGATAACAATAAGTGGTTGAAACTCTGATGGTGTGCCTTTCTGACATCTGATAGATATAACTATTAAAACAGTGAATGTTCAAACAGTAACTTCGTCCCCAACTTAACCCATCCCTTCCAACCCCCCCTCCCTGCTCATTGCCCCCAACTACAATGAGCCTAATCTCAGTAACCATAGTAAAAGTAAAGTAGTGACCATAACTGGTCTCTTAGGTACGCTCTTTCAGTTCACTTTGAGCGATAAAGGCACCTGAAAAGGGTATGTTGGGTCTCATATAGAGTTGAGCGAACACCTGGACGTTCGGGTTCTGCTGGTCCGTCCGAACTTCGGGACAAAGTCCGGGTCCGGGTCCGGACGGAACCCGAACGATCGCACGGACAACGGGCTTGCAGGTCCACAAGCGAGTTGAGATATACTCTGGGTTGTATGGGAAAAGTCCACGGAAATAGCGAGTTTCACTTGACTTTCTCGCATGGATTCTCTGGTCAATACCAGTGATGAAATGAAAATGATACCAATGACTCTAATCCGAGTAACATCAACCCCCGTTACTCGTCCCTCCCCCCCAACCTTCCCTACCCAATTCAACCCCTGCTTCAATGACAAACTTGTAAGTGACAAAATTATCAATATAGATAGTCTACAGTCTTTCCGTGTGGTAGTCTCAAAGTTGGTGAATAACAATAGA
>BLSH010297057.1:315894-331455 GCA_018402905.1 Glandirana rugosa
AGGACCAGGCTCCAGACAACAAAGACGCTGGGGGTTGGTCTCTGTTAGCGAAATTATAATACGCTGTGTGTATTATATTTCGCTTGCGCTAATAAGCGCACTTTTCAGCTCTTTTGCATAATGCATTTGAGTGCACTCGTGTTAAAGCAAGAAAGACAGACACAATAGCTGCTCTCACATTGCAATCTCGTCCAACAGTCCTGACTACCAATACTTGCTGGTTTCATTTATAGGGTTGAATCAGGGGTAACAAAGGGACTTGATGGCTTCACAATCAGCCTCCAAGGCACAGTCACATGACATGAGCTCAATACAAAATAACAACCAATGACACACTTGTTTATATTCAAACGATACAATAGAAGAGGTGTGCATGCATGTGGAAAGGTTGGCCAACCTGGATGAGTCACAGCCGTTGGGTGGGCGCAGATGCACACACTCCACATAACAATGAAAGCCATGTGGAAACATGGCTTCCATTGAAGCCAACGCGTTACCTCACAGAGGCTTTCCCACCAAAACTACACGCATGCAAAGCCAGAACCACCATTACAACGAATCCCATGAAGTATAGTTCATAGAACTATATTTAATAGTGATTATACTACTGTTCCATTAAAGGGTAAATTATGCTCAAAGGAATATAGCTGTGGGTTTCTGTCCCATGGATCAGACATGACAGAAAGCTTACAGACCATTATCCTTACATAAAAGGCAATACTGATTCCATACCGCAAGTACATCCTCGCCAAGTGGATCAATCTGTACATAATACAGGGGCCCCCCGATTGACGGTAACGTGCATCGCATCTCAAAGATCCGGACCGGCGCTCGCGTATGGTTACCAAATAATGGAAGGTTGCCATTGTAAGTGGCCTGTCCTCAATATCGGTTAAAGCCATATTCGCTATACACAGCGAATACCGGTAAACCGACACTGGGAGACACTATGACAATACATAATTCATATCTTAAATTTCTACAACAGTTCCTCCTCTTGTCATATGCTCCCATGTGTACCTCTGAATCTTGATTATCTTCTAAACACGAACACCAGTCCATTCAAAAAGAAAAAAAAGAAACATTCAGTCCATCCATGGAGTCCAAAAATTAAAGTAAAGGAATATGAACAAAAGAAAACCATGGTTGACACATATTCTTCGGGAGTGATGACTGAGAGAGAAAGCATGATGTGGGGGTTATAGCGATCACTGGAATTCTCAGCATCTGGTACATGGGCTGGACTTCAGGGGTCCTCTTGTCTTGGCTAGGAAGATGTGGTCATCTGCTCGGGCTTTGATGATCAGGCAGCAGGAACATCTCATCATGGCATATAGAAGGAATAGAAACAAAAACAACATCAGTATATATACCCCTACTTCCTTCAGCCAGGATCCGATGGAAAACAAGAACTCCCCAAAACCTCCCAACCCCTTTAGGAAGGATTCCAACCTTCACTGGCTATAACTCTGGCTCTCCCTAGCAGGAACCTAACATTATCCATATGGACTTGGACCTTGTCACTAGTGCCTGTCATCCAGGTACAACAGTCTTCTGCTATGAACTCACAGAAACCCCCCTTTTGCGCTAAAAGATAATCAAGTGTCATCTTTTCCTGTAATAGACTTTGTCGCTGTTCCTGTGAGATCTCCCTCACAGCTTCAACGGTTTCATTGAACACCCCATCCACTATGGATAAGAAATTGTTCAATCGTTTCCTAAGTTCAACCCCCCACCCTGTCCAAGCAGGAAACCATGCCCAGGCCTTGTTGGAGTTGGTTAACAATTCCCTTTGAGCTGTCCCTGCCATTCTTACCTTCTCTTGCGCCATCAGATCATAAGGCCACGACGTAAGATGCTGGAACGAGTTTCACCATGCTTGCATTAGGGGGTATTAACTTATGAGCTGTGGAACTGCATAAGAACTAGTAGGGGCCTGTTAGAGTCTCACAGGGGGACTCTAACGGTCCCGTGCATTGCATCATAACAGGACAGTCTGGGGGATTCCTCCCTCAGTCTGTATGTCACACTGTTCCTTCCAACAGATGTGATCGAGTCTATTGGTGTTAGTAGAAAAGGCTGGGGGTCTGATTCATAAGATTGACTGTTATACCTTTCTCACAAACCGTGGGTCCTACAAAACTATTCCTCTTACCAAACTTAAAGTTAAAGCACACTTGTGGGCCACTTAGTTGTCCGGATACCCATACTGGTTTTGTGAGGGAGGGGCAAGAACCAGAGCTAATGTTGAAACTGTAACTAATTTTATCTTCTAGAAATGTATTGTTAAGTTAGCTTGTGTCTTTTTTGAGATCTTTGCTAGTTTTTTTTCTGTTTGCTTTTACCAATATGAACATCATATATACATACATATATATATATGTACATATACATCCATGTCATGTACTGCTGCCACTGCCGGGGCATTAAGGCTCGGTGGAGGCCTAGAGCGTACCCAGCAGTGGGTCCTATTCACTGTTTTAGCTAGTTGGAGGTGCATTTAAAAAAAACAAGTTGGGATGTTTTATCGTTACCCCTGATAAAATATATTAAGCTAAATAATATATATAAAAAGATACTCCTCAGTCTTTGATGTGGTTGATCAGCTTCTTGCAGTGGCTGGCATGGATACAGTTGTCTCGTCCCTCAAGCTTTAGGGAGGTTGGTGTCGTCAGCTGAACCTGGTATGGCCCATGTCGTCCTACTAGGTCACAAACTTGGTTAGAATTAGAGAGGTTAGTATTGTTAGTTCGAAAATTGTCATTCTCACCACCATTATCTCCCCCCTTTTCTTTCTCATTACAAAGCGGAAGAAAAGACGCACTGTTTAGAATGGCGCAAAAAAAAAAAAAAAACCAACAAAACAAAATAATGGCCACTGAGATTCCACCTTTGATCTAATGAAACAAAAAATGCAATTTTCCAAATTTCCAGCTCCCTTGTTGCCTCCTCAGGTTCACCATCGGGACTGCTCCAGAACCTCTGGAACTCCCTATGCCAGTATGTCTAGCCTACCCTTTTCACCATTAAGTGACCCTCAAAAATTAATTTACTCAGGGACACAGAATCCCTGGGAGTAAATAGTGATGCACAGTGACACTGGGCAGGAAGCAGGAGTGAAATACACTTGGAGACACACAGATAGTCTGCCAAGTATATTAACATACCTTAGCCTGGGGCGATGAGCTAGATTTGAAAAGAAAGGGATGGCTGGGCGTGTATCTAATTGAATTATCCACGGGGGGGTCTACTAGTCTTGAACACAACTCTTGTGGGCTACTTGCAAGTTAAAGTTCCACTTTGACCAAAATAAGAATATCACAATTTGAACATTTCCTAAAACCAATAACAAACCGCTGTAACTCTTAGTTTCACGTTCCTACAAAAATAACATATTATTACATACAAACAATGAGAATAAGACATAAGACAAACATTTAGATACAAATGCAAAGGGAGATATTTCATAGTTGCAATGCTACTTAAAAAAACTTAAGCAAAACAAAGATGAAAACCAGACAGAGTAAACACACAATTGGTTAGGTTGGGCTTTATCCAGCAACGTTCTTTCCAAGGGCTAACACGATACATTCACCAGAAAATCATGTAATACACATCCAATCCTTCCCCGGCTTCCCTTAGTGGATCACGTAACTACGGCTTTCCCCTTTGGCCAGGTATACAAAATGCGCTTCACCCGGATTGAAAGTGCACTCCGTATATCCTTTTGGTACACCATAATAGATTTCTGAAGCCACAATATCACTATATCTAGCGTCTCTGTTGTCTGGAGCCTGGTCCTAATTCAGTAATGAACTTCTCCCACCTCCAGACATCAAAGGAACATCCACTTTTTGAGGGGTCACATGGCCCGAGCCCCAAACACAGACTTTATGTACCGCAAAGCTGTTTGGCTAGTTTGAGAAGCCTCACTTCCCCCCTCAGACATGGACGGCACATTTCCCATGACGATTCAAATTGACTTTTGCACCAAGTTTAGGAGCAACACTGCCGGGTGCCTTCTTTCACAGTGCTAGCTTGCTTCCGACTCCGATTAGTATACACGGCTTCCCCGCCGGTCAGCCAGAAACCTCAACCCGGTGGATTTGTACGGCTATACAGTTCAGCAATTACCACTCGCTCCCCACACCCGGTACTGACACGGTTACACGTGGGGCGGGTCCCAGAATCTGCTCCTCACACGTTGAAGGCTGAAACAAACGTGTCGCTTTCTCCCGTTTCACGTAGACCGGCCCAAAGTACACACGTTCGTTTCAACCTAACCCATGCAGCCAAACAGCCACGGAAGTACAATTAAATCCTCACTATACAAACCTTGGCTTCAGTCTATTCCTTGATGTTATACTAAAGAAATGGAGATGCCGGTTACTGATTACACACTGAAAAGTATAATGTCTCTACCTGTAACACAAACTACGTAGAAAACACTATCCCTGTAACATTAACCGCAAATTAGTCCAAAACAAACCTGATTTTAATCAAAAACAGAATCCAATACAAGAATGGATCAATTATACTCCACACTGTAGTCTATCATTGATAAGCAATGGTTATACAACAGAAATGGGACAGAACCCTATGAAAAAGCTGCTTAAACATAAATGCCTACATAAAACTGAAAAAATTATAAAAACAAAACCGCTATATCCAAAAACAAGGATAAAACACGACAACAGATGAATTGTATAAAGACGCTAAATCTGAACAAGTTAAACAAGGCTGGCTAAAATAGATGCAAAAATCCTGTAGAAACGTCCCTCAATACTGGGTTTCGACTAAAAACGGAGAGACTCTGTTCAAAACCGACCTTCAGTACACAAAATCACGTAATGACTCTTATAAAAAGTTGCCTTTTCTAAACAAAAGTGTAAAAACAGTTAAAAATGAAAACCTAAAAAAAAACAAAAATGATGATGTGACTGAATTCAAAATGGCATCTCAGCCATGTGGTTCTTTGTTACTACACCAAGATGGCGACAAAATCCAAGATGGCAGTAAGCGGAGTAATATTACAACCTCATGGCCCTCAGTATCAGGAGAAAATTACGCCAAACACATGATGGGAACAAAATGACTGCACTGAGAACCACCAACCATAGTAAAGATAAGGCACAAACAAACGATGGAGCAAACACGTGGATTTTGGTGTTAGAACAAAAGATAACGCTAAAAACGCATAAGACAGAATTTATCATCCGGTTTTGAAATACAGAGTAGAAATTAACTATCCTCACTGAATGCTGATTTTCAGTTGCACGGCGCCATTCGCCAGTAGAAATTCAGTCCAAAACCAGGATAGCCATGTTCTACTCAAACTTCAGCGTCTAAAACAACCAACGGTTTCATTAACAAATGAGTTGTGCTCAACAGACAGAACCAGAGCTGAATTACAGTGTAAAAAGCACAAAACCACTTTACGATTACAATACTGTGTCTAAACTAACTATGCCGCCAAAAATCAAAACTCTGCACATATACATGCTTTATGAGAAGGCGCAATCCGTAAACAAACACAGCACAAAAAGGCCTATATACACTGTAATGTTAACTTGGTTTCACACTTAACGCTGAATAGCCACCTAAAAACAGTATTGACTGTCTCTACCAAAAACTGAATTAAAGCTGGGACTCCGCAAAACAACAAATTAAACATAACAACCAAAATTATTCTACTGGAAATGATTCAGTACAATAACAGACTATTTTCACTTGAGACTGAAATATTGCACAAAAACAAAGCAATTAAAACCAGAAACTGAAATTCCTGCAAAAGATTACTTAATTTCACTAAATGCTGAAATTCGGTCCAAAAGCAGAATCATTTCAGTCAGAACCAAAGTTCAGCAGGAACAAAATTGAAGTTGTAACAATTTTACAACAAAATGGTGGTAACTACCAACTGAAATGCAGACACCATTCCCACCAAAAGCAGTACCAACTGAAATCTCTCCCCTTACAAACAAACTATACAATTCGAGAAACCAAACGAATGCTTAAATGAATACCGCCAAAATTACAACATAAAACACACAATTACTAAGCACACACTGACACAGATCACGCATTCAAAGCATACTCATAATCATACTCATAGCAAAGCATACTCATAAAACACACTTTAGGTGTATTGATTAGGACCTATAGAGGACAAGTATAGGTTATCTTCCTAATCAATAGACCTAACTACAATGATAACATACAATTAAAACCCCGCCATTATGCAAAAAGAGGAAAAACCGGTTCTTTTGCAAAGCAGAATTTACCTGACACAGTGGGCAGAGAAAGCAACATCCTGGAGTAAGGACAGCAAAAGATTTCAAACATTGAAATAAAATTGGTTTTATTGTCCTGATCCGGATCGCTTCCTCCTCTCAGTCTGCTGTGAAGGAAATTCTGTGAGCTCCAAAAACTCCTACCTGGCTCGCCATCTCTGTTAGCGAAATTATAATACACTGTGTGCATTATATTTCTCTTGCGCTAATAAGCACACTTTTCAGCTCTTTTGCATAATGCATTTGAGTGCACTCGTGTTAAAGCAAGAAAGACAGACACAATAGCTGTTCTCATACTGCAAGCTCGCCCATCAGTCCTGACTACCAATGCTTGCTGGTTTAATTTATAGGGTTGAATCAGGGATAACAAAGGGACTTGATGGCTTCACAATCAGCCAATCAGCCTCCAAGGCACAGTCACATGACATGAGCTCAATACAAAATAACAACCAATGACACACTTGTTTATATTCAAACGATACAATAGAAGAGGTGTGCATGCATGTGGAAAGGTTGGCCAGCCTGGATGAGTCACAGCCGTTGGGTGGATGGATATGCACACACTCCACATAACAATGAAAGCCATGTGGAAACGTGGCTTCCATTGAAGCCAACGCGCTACCTCACAGAGGCTTTCCCACCAAAACCCCACGCATGCAAAGCCAGAATCACCATTACCATGAATCCCATGAAAAATAGTTCATAGAGCTATATTTAATAGTGATTATACTACTGTTCCATGAAAGGGTAAATTATGCAAAAAGGAATATAGCTGTGGGTTTCTGTCATATGGATCAGACATGACAGAAAGCTTACAGACCATTATCCTTACATAAAAGGCAATACTGATTCCATACCGCAAGTACATCCCCACCAAGCGGATCTATCTGAACATAATACAGGGGCCCCCGATTGACGGTAATATACTCGCGCCACAGAACGTGTATCGCACCTCAAAGATCCGGACCGGCGTTCACTCCAGCGTTAACCGCTCAGAGCGCCTACCGGCAGGGACGATCTGGCGGGTAGCATATTGTTACGAAATAATGGAAGGTTCCCATTGTAAGTGGCCTGTCCTCAATATCGGTTAAAGCCATATACACAGCGAATACCGGTAAACCGACACTGGGAGACACTGTGACAATACATAATTCATATCTTAAATTTCTACAACAAATCTACAACTGCCATGAAGCTGCACATGTGATCAGCTATGATACCAGCCATTGGATGGTTGTACAGTTTGGTTTAGGGAGTGTTACATTTCCGGCACATGCCGAAAAATGTAACTGGTTTTTAAACTGTTAAAGGGATGGGTTTACTACTGCTTTAAGGCACCCTAGTGGTGAAAAGTGGAATTGCACTCACTAATGCCTAAACCCAAGGCATGGAGCTGCGGTCAAATGACAGTCAACTTTAAGGCAGGTCTCCCGAACTTAGAAGTAAGCTGCAACTACAACATTAACGTGTTGTAATTTGTGGCTGACTCCATTACATTGATTAATTGAGGAAAGTGGAAAGATAGTGCTGGACCCATAGTTTTATTTAATTGTTATCTTAAGGTATTAATGCTGGTGTAAATAATCTGGTTCATGGGCAGGCAGCTTCTACTACCCTGAGGATCTCCACAGTATTCTTGGCTTGTAGTGTAATGTAAAAAGGGTTAAAATTTTAGTGCCACGCCACTGCTAAGAGGTCCAGATACAACTTTGTTCCATTAAAGGTCAGGGGTACAGATCATTCTTAATCTGTACCCCTGACTGTTAATGGAATAAAGTTGTAGCTGGACCTCTTAGCAGTGGCGTGGCACTTAAATTTCAACCCTTCTTACATTAAGCTGATGACATTTTGACACTTCAGACACCATTTCCCAGGTGTGCAGCTTTTAGGGACCGCTACCGCAGAGCCTGTGCCAGTCTCCACCAACCCAGCAGTACGTGTCACCTCTCTCCCAGTGACTAATCCCACGGTTACTATGGGATACAGGAAACTCTCTCTCTTTTCTCCCTGCTTGGGCTGTCTCCCAGGGCCTCTCTGCATCTGTCTAACCTCTAACCGTGACATCAGGCTTGGTCCCAGGGCACTCTGTGCCAGGGGTCCTGTCTCAAAGAGTGGGGAATCGGCCGCTAGAGGAGGTGCCAAGTGCTTAGGCCCCTCCACTACCAGAGTGCCTGTCACCTTTGCCATGTCACCCATCTCTTGACTGCCTTGCATGTGACACAGACATGGTTGTCCTTAGAAATGACACATTAGCTTCCTCTGGATAGCTCTCTGTGTGTTAGACCCATGTACTGTATTTTCCTCTTACTCCATCCCCTTGTTGTGTTAGAAGCCCTGTTCTTTTGATACGCTGTGCATGCTTCCCTATAAGGGTCTTTAGACCAGGCAAAGCAAGTGAACAAACAATATCCTTTATTAAGGCAGTTGCTGATAGCAGTACAGTTATCAAAAGCCATTTTAAATACAGTTCCTATACAAAGCACTTCTAGTGCCCCACAATGGTGGCTGGTGAAATTTTAGGATGGTGGGGCGCCAGGCCCTGCCCTTCCTTTTTGATCCCTCCCCCTCATAAGCCCCACCGCTTATATATTCCACCCATTGTGTCAGAAGTATACAGCCCAGCGTCACCAGATAGGGTATACAGCATCGCATATAGGGGTATATACAGCGTCACAGATAGGGGTATATACAGCATCACAGATAGGGGTATATACAGAATCACAGATAGGGGTATATACAGCACCATAGATAGGGGTATATACAGCACCATCGATAGGTATATACAGCACCATAGATAGGTATATACTGCCCACAGATAGGTATATACTGCCCAAAGATAGGAATATACTGCCCACAGATAGGTATATACTGCCCACAGATAGGTATATACTGCCCATAGATAGGTATATACTGCCCACAAATAGGAATATACTGCCCACAGATAGGTATATACTGCCCACAGATAGGAATATACTGCCCACAGATAGGTATATACTGCCCACAGATAGGAATATACTGCCACAGATAGATAGGTTTATACAGCCAACACCCCCCCTGGTAGTCGGGACATCAAAGTCCTGCACTTACCCTATCTAGAATCAGACAGGCAGCAGGCAGAGTCCAGCGAGCGGGGAGTGATGTCTGGCGAGCAGCTGTTCTTCCTCCTCCCGCGAGAAAGGCGTCCAATAGAATCGCCTGTCTTTTCCGCCAATCGGGAAGCTGGTAACATACCGGTGCTTCCTGATTGGCAGAGAGTGGTTTAGAGTTAGAAAGGCAAATGTTCAGTTGCCTTTCTAAGGTCTTCTGGTGGCACGCTCTGCGCCACAAGCCACAATTTATTGAAGCCTATTAGAGCCTACGGCTGTAATGAGATGCTTCAAAGTAACCCCCCATAGCGGTAATTCATGCGGCCGGCGCCTCAAAGGGGTCGGCCCGCATGAATAGGGGGTGGTTGCAAGCGGTCATAGGTAGATTCATGCCATGCATGAATCTATCCATGGCATGGAGGGGTGGCGAGGAAAGAGGGGGTGGCACCTGTGCGCCTTAATGGACGGGCCGCCCTTGGTGCCTCATAAAGTGTGCATACCTTAGGCAGAAGGCAAGTCCATAAAGCAATTCCTTTTAAGGCAAAAGTCAATTTAGGCAATAGTCCACAAGAGGTAGCACATGTCCCTTAGAGTCCATGATTGGCAGTAAAATGAATATCTCCTAAACTTGCACTGTTTATATGTTCACCCTGCATGCAGCCAGTGACTTCACTGGCGCATGCGTTCTGAAGATCCAGCATACCTTGCTGGAACCTCAGAGCTTTGTGCCGGAACCGCGGTTCTAGCCAATCACATAGCTGGAGCTCGAACCTGGAAGAAAGACAGGGGGAACATGTCAACCCTCTCAGCTGTGACTTTACAGCACTGGAGGTAAGTATTTCATAATGTGCTAGTATGCCATTGCCTTGCAGGCTTTTTTTTATTTTTTGAACATCCGAGGTTTACAACCAATCCAAGTTCTATATAATCCACTGCAGCAAGATATTCACAGACCAGTTAACAGGGTAAGTAAGAAATCAGTAGGAATGTTCTTCCTGAAGCCCTGCTTTCTGCATTACCAACCTCATTCAGATTTCCAAGTCAGGCCTATATCTGATCAAAAAACAGGTTTCTGTGTGCTAGCAAAGAACCTGAAGTGGGTGCTCCAGTATCTCAAGGAGGTGTATTCCAGGATGACCAAAAATCCAGAAAATAGATTGAAACGACTAGGCACTCTACAGCTATGTCTTCATGAAAAACTAAGCTATTGGGCAGAAAGTCTATGCTCCCTGCATGCAACTGAAAGCTTTATTTTCAATCAGATTAGGAGTGTACCTTTAAATTCAAGTGTGGTGTTTTCTGCCTTTTCAATACTGCACGTGGGGTCTTGTGCATAAATGATTAAGGCTGTATTCACAACTTTCCATTTTTTTTTATGAACTTTCCATATAAATCAATGGAAACTTATGCAATGTAAAGGGCATTGCAATGTGCTTTAAATGCATGCTGATGCATGTTACATGCATTAGGCAAATAATGCACCTAGAATGGCCCCTAAGAGAGTCAAAAACAACTAGTCTAGTGCTGTCTGTTACTTTCTAACCTACACTAGAAAGATCAGCTTATGATTGATTGTTATGGCCAGCATAGGCATTTTTTTATTTTCTCCAATCTCAATATATAACGCCCTACACAGGAGTTACTTTTATGGCACATGGATGCCTGCTTTTAACACTGAAACCTTGAAACACAAAAAGAAAAAGTCTCCATGGCAACTGTCACACAAGATTGTAGTTATGTTTAGAAATGTGCGGGTGTTTAAATAGTTGCTAACCTCTTCTAACCATGAGTTGTGCCAAAATACTTAGTTGGCTGTTTAACCCCTGTAGCGTCTGTAGCAAAGCAGTTTCCAGGTCACAGCAGTAATTATGTGGAAGTTATGTTAATGTGCCCATTATGGCGACTAGTAAATGTAATATAAAAGAGAGAGCGTGTACATCTCCTAAAATAATTCATTCAGATAAACATTTGGTAAGAAAAAAAAAGCAAGCATAACGGCAGACCTTTTTCTTCTAGCTCGAAGTTCTAGCTTCAGCTGTTAAATAGCTGCTCCCAAAGTTGTTAGGTCTGTCTATATATCATGTTCTCTTATTTGGTATAATCCATTTAGTTGTCATAATGCCCTAAGTATGTAAAGCTGGCAAACACAGTCTCCCCTTGCTATAAAGCCAAATTTGTTTTATCACATTTCACTTCTTGGAAGAAACTGTCAATGTAAACCTTTTTTCTTGCTAAAATATGACACACCCAAATTCCTACCTGTCCAAAAGTGTGCATGTGGACAGGGCCTACTCGCCCTGCATGCAGGGGTATCTTTCACGCACAGTGTGCTCATCAATGCCTGGGACCTGGCGGGGACTGCGGTCATTTGAAAAATCTAATATTAAGGCTGTTCCTCAACCTTCACGCTGTGTGCAGCAGAAATGTACCTCTGAAAAGTGCAGTCCCATATCACTACACACTGGACTTGTATGTTGCATTAGGAGAGACGTGCCATGCCTGCGCCCACTCCACCAGTCTAGCGTACCTCTGTTACCTCACCCCCTATAACAGAGGTTAAATGTTGCACTGTGCATATAGCACAGACCTCATGTGTGCACTTGTTAACTTCTTCTCATCCTGCACCCTTCACCAGGTCACGGATCTCTGTAATGTGGGTTCAGTTCCAGTTGCTACTGGAAACCAACCACTAAGGAGTGAACCAGATATCGACCCCCTTGCTACCGTAGAACCCATTACCTTACCGGTTACCACGGCTCACAACTGTTTATGTTAGTATTTGGTTACTCATTGCAAATACAGTACATTCCTCTTTCTTGTCTTGTCAAGTTAATCTTTTTTATAGTAGCTGAGATTCATTCTCCTTTGTGCTTTACAGACCCTGGTCCTTTTGATATGCCAGACTCAACATGCACCCCTTTAAATAACTTCAGACCAGACTCAGAACAGTTGATGCAACTTTACTTAAAATTCCTTCATAGAAACAGTTCAATATGAATAGAGGCCAATTCCTAACTCTAACTACAACTGAGTGGCTGCCCAGGCATACATCTCCAAGGTAGTAGTCCAGATCCCTGGTGCCTTCCGACGGACTGCAAGGCTCAGCAGTCCTCTTTCACAGCATATGCAGTTAAGCGCGAACCGAGAACCCTGAACCCAGCCTTCTCCCATATTTATATCACTGGTGAGTAGGCGGGATCCAAAAAGCCTGGGAACTGAACACACAAACTTAACTCTCTCCCCTACAGCCTGAGCCAGCCACTAACTAGCTAAATCAGAAATAAACAACCTGCTTACATGCATGTTACCTATTCTTTGTTTTGTGGTACATTTTTATTGCAGGCAAACAGAAGCAGAATGGTGTTTTAAAATACCAAATATTTTATAATGCTGATATATAATGCTATCAGATATTGGCAGCATTTAAATCCCTATCAGGCACACATTGTAACACAGCAAAAAATAACTGAACGCAAATGTTATGAGTACCCTGTTCCCCAGAGTTTACAGACTAAGAGGCAGTGAAAGTCAATTGTTTTGTGCTTATGAAAAGATCAGATAGAGAATTCTTCATATGATTTTATCGTGACCTTCATTTCATCTACAATTGGAATGCAATGGTAAAGGCATCTCAGAAGCATCTCAAATACATATTATTTAAAGCTTGCTGTCTTTGACTTGCTTCTGAGTCTGCAGCTTCCATACACTATACAAAATATCATGAGAGGGGGAAAAAAAGCCATTGCTGCATTACATTCAAAACCCAACGTGCATTACTTGGGTGCTGACCATTAGGCACTTTATGTGTTAAGAATAATCTTACATTTTACTGTGAATACCCACAAGCCTCATTCTATCATCTATACCTAAATTTGCAGCAGAAGACAATCAAACACCTAACACTGAACCCTAAAGTAACCCTGTCCTGAGACAATATAGGAGCTACCATTGTTGACTTCAATCTGCAAATATAAATGACCTTCTGGCTTTAGTACTTCAACCATTGATCAAGTATGCATGTCAGTAAAGTCAGAACAAAGTTTGAAGTACATATCTGCTAACTCTTCATACTTCTATATATGGGTCAGTGACTAAAAGTATTGAAACAAGGGCATAAACTTAACAGCAAGTATATAGATCTATATCTTAACTAAGTCAACTTCATTGTGGATTTTGTTTTCTGCAATAACAATAAATAAATACTATCTACCCTGTATAAATCAACTTACAAAGCTAGATATAATAGACTACTATATTACCTGAAGGTTGACATGTTTCTATCTGTTTATGTATACCTATGACGAGGTACTGTAAGACTATACTTATTTTGAATAGCTAATGTCTCTATGTTTTCCTTTTGGTTGATCCACTACTTCATATACTGTATGTACTGTATGTCCTAATGCACTTCTTTTATTCATGTGCCTTTTGCTATATTGTGGCAATATATGCATGAGCGCTTATTCATTGTATTGTACACTGTGCTTGAGTGATGTTTATTTTCTTTTTCTTTTTTTACACTCAAAACAATAAAAATGACCTATAAAAAGTCTTCTGCACATGTGCAGGCAAATTTTTTTTTTCTGCAGAGAGGCCATTAATCACATGAACAAATGTTAGCAAGAGGTTTCCATAGGTTTGTTCCACTGTGTTTGTTTTGTTTATGCATGTTAGATCTGTCCAGTCAGATATGGAGATTGAAGCCCTGAAGAAGCAGCCTGTACTGCGAAACATGTAGGCAAGCTCCACGCTACATCTGACTGCTCCTCTCATCATTTTTTAATTTTATGCATAGGGGCTTCCTGTTGCCCTATGAGTGTTACTTTTTGTTTTTAACAATTCTTTTGTATTAAATCCTTTTTCTATTTTTTTATGTCTGTGTATATCTTGATGTGATCATATATATCTTGAGACCACCGTTAAATGCCCATCTTTTCATGTACCTTCTTGTTTTCAATTATCGGGTTGGGGCTCTCTTGATATTAGGCTGTTTTCAGCTTTTCGATTGGACCCCTGTGCAATATCATATTACCTACATAAGTAAGATTTATCTATGCAAGAGCCTTTGGGACCAAACCAGAGAGTTTCCTCCAGTGGCCCTCTGGCTTCCCATTGGTCGTACAGTGTAAATAAAACAGGGGATGGGGGGGGAGTTATTTAAAGAATACAAATCAAAAAAGTTGCGCTAAACACCCATAAAAGGTGGAATATCTACACACTCATATCCAAGTGTATTCAAGGTGCTGTTATCTCAAAAACAACATAATAAAGTGCAAAAATCATCATAAGGCTGGACTCTTAACGGAATATGCGACCCACTATCGCTAGTAGGGTCAAACACACCAGCAGGAAATAACCCTCTGCGGGGTATGAAACAGCTGTGTGGCGGCTCTTCCGATGTCAGCGGGGCTCCGTGTGGAACAAACAAAGCGGCTCCTTGGATCAGCTGGGTATCGTACCCAATAGGGGTCGGATCGTAGACTCTCACCAGCGGAGAGAAATAAAGGCCACATAGTGTAACACTGTAGGATATTTATTAAAAACAACAACTTAAAAACAGGGTACTCACAATGCAAATTCGCATTGAGGTACATCAAACAAGCCGGCAATACAAAGCAAACGAAGCCCGTCCGTACGGGATCACATGGGGCGTGGTGACGTCAGCATGTTAAGCTCCGCCCTACATGTTTCGTCAAAAGATGACGTGTTCCTGGGGCACGGGCAACGTCCCGAGTCACCACATAATATACTACTTGTTTGCATTCCAAGCCTCACTTTTGGAGCCGCACCATACTAGGCATCAGACCAAGCCTCACTGTCATAAATTAACATAACAAGGAGGACATTAGGTCCGTCTTCAGTTTACCAGATATTGCAGCAATCCGTAAGATACGACTGCAGTGGTGCGGGGTACACTAGGGCATGCCTGCCCGAAGCAAACGAAACATAACGGCCGAACAAACTACATGGAGTTACGCTTAAACGTAACACTCATGGGACAAAAATTCAACAACAAAAATTATTTATAGGATGTCACAATGTGATACACCGGAAATAAAGAGAGGCGACCACTCTCAGATGCTAGGCTGGGGATAACCCATGCTATGGGTCGACTAGGTTCCTCGGCGAAACAAACAAGGTGTGCCTCGGGGCGACTGTAGCCTTCTCGGCGGTGTGTCGAC
>BLSH010297057.1:339615-352923 GCA_018402905.1 Glandirana rugosa
TGTATCTCTGTTGCCCACTATCTTATCCAGTTCCTGGAGGTAGTCAGCTTTATTGAGGATCACAACGCCCCCTCCCTTGTCCGCAGGTCGTATTACTATATCTTTATTTTGACATAGTTGATCTAAACCTTTTTGTAGGGAGTGATTTAGCCTCGCCTTCTTAAGTTTTAACTGCTCTAAATACCTAATCATCACATCTTTAAAAACTTTTAAGGAAGGGGCCAGTCCCCCCGGGGGGTTGAAAAGGGAGGCATTAGCCAGATTAGAGTGTTGAATCTCGCTCCCAGTGATGATACTAGGTCTGCTGGGATTCGACATAATATATCTTTTAATATTGAGTTTTCTTGTAAATTTATGGATATCCATATAGGTTTGGAATTTATTTAACTGTTTCGGGGGTGCAAACTTCAACCCTTTATCAAGGATTGAAATTTCTTCAGATGTAAGGTCCATCCCACTTAGGTTAAATATACCCTCTCCACTTATTCTCTTTTCCTTTTGTTGTTTTGATTTCCTCCCCCCTCTAGCTCCTCTCTTTTGTTATGTCTTAATGAGGTCTGGGAAAACCCCACTGACGAGGATTATTCCAATTATTGCGTGGTTCATGCCTAGGGGGGCCCTGATATTGATATGGGGGAATCCGATATTCATCCTCTCCCCTTCTATTTTGTTTAGGGGTCTGGTAGCCATAGTGGTTCCGAACATCTTCATAGTACGTATACTCCTCCTCCCCTCTCAGAGGGTGGAAACGGTTGTTGATAGGTACCGTGTATTGCGAGGATTGATATCCACCCCAGCCTCTATTTGGGGAGTGATATTGTTCATAATGGTGCCTCCTATTGGGTTGATAATAATCCTGTCTCCCTCTTGGGGTTTGGGCCGGAGGATTCCTCGGGGGGGGAGCAGGGGCTTTAGAAGGTCCCGGTTTCCTCCCCGGGGAATGGTATAGTGCTTTCCTCTGAATCCCATGAGGGCGCAGGTTCCCATCAATACCTCCTTGTTGCTTCTGGGCTTTACCTTGTCCATAATTAGAGGGATTTTCTACTTTACTTTCTACCTCCATATTCCTTTCCTCCTCCGCCAATTTTTTCTGCCATTCAAAGACTAGGCCTGCCCTATAGTCTTCGACATCCCTGTTAAATTTTTTTCTTTTTTTATTCTTTTGCTCACAGTCCTCCTTTTCCAGTAACATCCTAAGAGTCTCTGACCTCGTTTAATATTCATCTTTATCGGCATACGGTAGGAGTTGCTCCTTGATATGGTTAATTTCCTCATCCAACCGAGATAATTTAGAAGTTTTCCTGCCTATTAGAAATCTCAAAAAATTAACCCCTGCTTCATTAAAATACTTGTACCACTCCTCTAATTCCAAATCACCCTTTTGTGGGCACACATCCCATCTCAAGCTCCTAGGTACCATCGCATCAGCCACGTATTGTTCCAAAAAGGCGATGTCCCAGAGGGTGTGAGTCTCAGAAACCATCAAATTTTTAAGCCTCATAAAGAGACCACCCAGGTCACTCTCACCCTCATTATATACCTGAAACACTCCTTCCGTTTGAATGACCCTTTTAGTGCCATATTCAAACACATCCATTCCTTTTGAATTATTATTACCTAATATTGAAAAGGGCTATGGCAGCCAATAAACTGATATTAATTCTATAGCAAATAGAGCTTATTCCAAGCAGCAGGTATATTATTATCAAGAATGGTTCGAACTAAAAATATGTGTATACCGCGCTAAGACTAAAAAAGGATGGGCGCAGCTGCAACAATAATAGTGCGATAATACACCAAGTAACAATACAAATCAAAAAAGTCGCGCTAAACACCCATAAAAGGTGGAATATCTACACACTCATATCCAAGTGTATTCAAGGTGCTGTTATCTCAAAAACAACATAATAAAGTGCAAAAATCATTCAAGTGCATTTAAACATATATATAGTGCCAGTGCTAAATTAATTAATTAAATATAAAGAACCTCATAAACAAACTTTGCAGCCACAGTAGGTCCAATAATAGTCTCTAAAAGTCTCTTTGACAGAAACAGATAGTAACTCCACGACCACTAAGGGTTATACAGAAGAACGTGGATCAGTAATAGTTCACACAGGGAGAGTGCAGGTAGGGACACCCAAAGTAACAGATCTTCACTTTCTGCTCCACCACCACTAGAATTAGACACCTCCAGTGATAAGGGGGGTAAGGCTGGACTCTTACCGGAATATGCGACCCACTATCGCTAGTAGGGTCAAACACACCAGCAGAAATAACCCTCTGCGGGGTATGAAACAGCTGTGGGGCGGCTCTCCCGATGTCAGCGGGGCTCCGTGTGGAACAAACAAAGCGGCTCCTTGGGTATCGTACCCAATAGGGGTTGGATCGTAGACTCTCCCTTAGAGACAAATTAGCCCCAGGGGTATGTGACCCCCCTATTGCTAAACCAATGTTCTTTGGGAACATTGTGGGCTTTCATAAGTGCGGTAGATGTGCAGTCTGTCAGATTAATGAGATACGTACTAAAAAGACTAGCACTTTTATGTCCAACATTACTTCCCAAACCTTCCCCATTAAGTCTTTTGTCTCGTACAATACTGTTAATGTGGTGTATCTCATCACATGCCCCTGTGGGCTTCACTATATGGGGAGGACAGTTAGACCCCTACAGGTGCGACTTAAGAAGCACATTGTTAACATAAAAAGGGGATTCAAGAATCATCCTCTCTCCAGACACTATCGGGACAAACATGATAGGAACCCCAAAGGAACCTAATTTTGGGTATTGACATACTTAAATTACATTGGAGGGGGGGAGCTAAGAGGAGGGAAATGTCCAAGCTCGAGATGAGCTGGATTTATAAAATTCAATATCTGAAACTGTAAGGACTAAACGTGGATGTTGAAATAAATGCATTCATTGATAATTCCTAGGTTGACTAGGATAATGTAGTTTCCTGAGTAATCTTTGATATACCCTCTGTGCCCTAGCCATGTTACCTTTTGACATATCCTCTGTGCCCTAGCCACTGAAGATAGGGTTTACTTCCTCTACATTCCCCTGCAAAGTAGATGCATAATGGGCTACTATGCATCGCATAGTAGCCCATTATGTGGCACTTACCTGCAAACAAAGCCAGTGACATCCAGCGCTGTCCCCTTTGCTGGCAGCGTCCCTCTTCCTTCTGGAGCCGTAATCTTCCGCTCTGTGACTGGCCGAAGTCGCGTAACGTCACTCCCGCGCATGCGCGTGGGAGCCACCAGTCATGGCACAATCACAGTGAAGAAACGGCACGGAGGCCATTTCTTCACTGCGCATGTGCCGAATGACGTCAGCACAGCTAGTACACTGCATATCTTCTGAATCGTGCAGGTTTGGGAGATATGCAGGGCACCTACAGGTAAGCCTTATCATAGGCTTACCTGTAGGTTAAAGTGGTTGCCACGAGCTGACAACCACTTTAAAATTCCCGAGCACCTGAGAATTTTCAGGCAGTAAAACAAATATAACAAGGCGGAGTTCCACCCTCAAGTTTTACAACACAAGTTTTACAACACAGAGAGACACATAAACATGGACCATGTTAAGATAATCAAACCCGATGAGTTCCCCCAACTTCTCTGTCAGGAGCAATGGCACAACCATCCACCCATCCCCACATGTCAGGGTGCTTGGTGTTATCCTGGACTCTGAACTCTCCTTTTGGCCCCACATACAATCACTTTCTAAGGCTTGCCGTCTCAATCTCCGCAACATCTCTAAAATACGTCCCTTCCTAACCAATGAAACGACAAAGCTCCTGATTCACTACCTGGTCATCTCTCGTCTCGACTACTGCAACTCCCTCCTCACTGGCCTACCTTTAAATAGACTATCCCCCCTCCAGTCCATCATGAATGCCGCTGCCAGACTCATCCACCTTACAAACCGCTCAATGTCTGCCACCCCCCTCTGCCAATCCCTCCATTGGCTGCCACTCGCCCAACGAATTAAATTTAAAATACTAACAATCAGCTACCAAGCCATCCACAACTCTGCTCCCAGCTACATCACCAACCTTGTCTCAAAATACCAACCTAACCGTCCTCTTCGCTCCTCCCAAGACCTCCTGCTCTCCAGCTCCCTCATCACCTCCTCTCATACTCGCCTCCAAGACTTCTCCCGAGCCTCTCCCATCCTCTGGAACTCCCTACCCCAATCGGTCAGAATGGCCCCAAATCTATCCACCTTCAAGCGATCCTTGAAAACTTTTCTCTTCAGGGAAGCCTATCCTGCCACCACCTAATAACTACACTCCTTTTTTCTCAATCAGCTCATCCCCCGCAGTTTACTGCCCTTTTGTATCATTTAACCCTCCCTCCTAGATTTTAAGCTCTAACGAGCAGGGTCCTCTGATTCCTCATGTATTGAATTGTATTGTAATTTGTACTGTCTGCCCTAATATTGTAAAGCGCTGCGCAAACTGTCGGCGCTATATAAATCCTGTATAATAATAATATAATAATAATAATTTAAAAAACACAACAAAAATGCATGAAAAATGTATCTCTTTGAATCCTATGGAACTCTTCACACCAATGTATGTGAAATTTTACAGCTTTGAGAGCTGATTGGAGGGAAGTGACACACCCCCCTTCATCCAGAACATACGAACAGAGTTGACGTTGTCAGTCACAAGGTGTGCGCTAGAGCTCCCTCCCCTGTCACCTTTTTTCTCTTTGTGTCAGGAAAACTTTTCAGAACTGATTCATGCTGATAGCAGTGGAACGAAGGCAACAGACAGAAATGACACTTGCATTGAACCACATGACAGGTGAAATAACATGTATTTCTATAGAGGCCGTTCACACATAGACAGTGCAAACACAACACGATTTCAAAAAGGTGCCTGTATGTGTTTTGATGTGATGAGGTGCTCCATGTAGTTGAATGGAGACACACTATGTGTATGGGTATTGTAGATATCTCACCGTAATAATCATCATAATATTTATTGAGAATTGTTCGAGGGAGAAGCTACTTAAATGGTTCCCGACCGGCTCGCGTGCATTTATTGCTGCAGAGTGGCACGATTCCGGAATTCGCCGTTTATAAGCGGCGACTCGCTCGTGCCCGCCGCACTCTCCAGCAGTATAGCTGCGGGTCAGGCGGACTAGATGTCCGCCAGCTACCCACGATTGCATGGCACAGAAGAAAAACAGGGAACCGCCAATGTAAACACAGCGGTTCCACGCTCTGTCAGGCGGCATGTAAGAGATCTACTGATCCCTGTCACTGGGATTAGGTAGATCTCTTATGCCCCTGGCAGCCCAGCCCCCTCACAGTTAGAACACGCTTAGAGAACACAATTAACCCCTAGATCACCCCTTGCAGGTTAACCCCTTCACTGCCAATGACATTTATACAGTAATCAGTGGATATTTAAATTTCTGATCTCTGTATAAATGTCATTGGTCCCAAAAAAGTGTCAAAAATGGCTGACATGTCCGCTGCAATATCACAGTCCCGATAAAAATCGCAGATTGCCGCCATTACTAGTAAAAAAAAAAAAAAGAGTAAAAAATGCCATAAATGAATTCTCATGGTTTGTAAATGCGGCAACTTTTGCCCAAACCAATCAATAAATGCCAATCGTGATTTTTTTTTACCACAAATATGAGGAAGAATATATATCGGCCAAAACGGATGATTAAATTTGTTTTTTAAATATTTTTTTTATATGTATTTTTATATGTATTATTATTATTATGTATATGCAAAAAGTAAAAAAGTATTGTTTTTTTTTCGAAATTGTCGCTCTTTTTTTGTTAATAGCGGTGATCAGAAGTGACGCAGAGGGGATCAAATACCACCAAAAGAAAGCCCTATTTTTGGGGGAAAAAAGGCAACAATTTTGTTTGGGTACAATGTCGCACAACCGCGCAATTGTCAGTTAATACGATGCAGTGCCGAATGATAAAAAGTGCTCTGGTCCTACAGTGGGAAATCCTTCCAGGGCTGAAGTGGTTAAAGCCCAATTGTAGTCTCACTGAGAATTAAGGTAATAGTTTACAGTGGCGGTTTGTGGGCTTTTTGGAGGGGGGGCGGCAAACAATTGGCAACACCCAGCGCACCCCCTCGGACTGCTAGCATGACTCCCCGCCCCCCCTGTGTTGCTCTCACTGAGAGCACCTCCCCTCGACGGGAGGTCCAGCACTTACCACCGGGCTGTGTGTCCTCCTCAGTGTAGGGCAGACAGCAGAGATGGCTGCTGTCTCCTTCTCTGGAGCTGTGTGTCCTCCATTCTCCTCCGTGTAGGACAGAGCAGCAGCGGATCCTTCTCCTCTCCTGTGCCTCCCTGTCCTTAGCGCCAGGCATCCAATAGGATTGCCTGGCGCTTTGGCCAATCGGGAAACAGGTCTCACAGACCTGGCTCCTGATTGGCGGGGAGGAATGGCAGTGTGAAAATAGGGAGAATTCATTCGCTATGGTCACACAATTGGGTGGGATCGGGGCACACTCTCTGCGCCCCAATCCCACCCTATTTTTAAGCTTCAAAAAATAACACCTCCTCCCGCCCTTGCCATAGGAATCCATGCATCCGGCGTCCTGAAAGGGGCCGAGCGCATGGATGGGGGGGAGGCGGTAGGGATGGGGGGTGGTGCCCATGTGCCCTTAATGCACGGGCTGCCCCTGATAGTTACAATATTTAATAGTTTATGAAAATATAGTTTTAAAATCTCAAACTAAAATCTCAAACTAGGTGAGCTCCATTGTCAGTGTAAATTCATCTCTCTGGGGCATTTGGCAAAAGAAAGTTAAATCTCTGTGTGAGAGCAGCATTCTGACGCTTTAGGCAGCTGGATGCACAGCTCTTGCTTTGACTCATCAGGGGGTGTGGCAGGCCTCTGCAGTGAGACTGCTGCTCTCACAAACAGTCTTATGGCTACTGCCCCTGGGGAATGATTTCATACTGATGCTAGAGGTAGGGTTGCCACCTTTTCTTCAAGTCAAACCCGAACATGGCAACACTGTGGACTCTGATGTAAAGGGGAATGGTGGGGATGGTGAGCTCACACACCTGAGGATGGAGGCTCAAGCATTGACACCTTTCATCCATTATCTGCCGGTTGCTGAGCTTCAAACTTCCAGCCCACACATACCTTTCCTGAGGCACAGAGCACAGGGGATTGGAGTGTGGTTGGGCAGACAGAGGGGAAAGGGTGAGAGGAGGAGGAGCAGATCAAGCCCTCTCTCCTCTCCTGTGCGTGTATGGGGGTGGGGTCAATGTGCACACCTATACACTTGGTGGATGTGATATTTGGTTACTTGGGGAGCCACAGTCCATTCTGAATATTGTGTCTGGGTTTCAGATGTCTGAACGTCACGATTCAAAACCAGGACTGTCCGGGTGGCAACCGTAGCTAGAGCCCAATAAAAGCCTTATACAAATAAAACATTTAAAAATTGTATTTGCTGTATCATCAATGTATCTACTTAATTCTCGGAGAAACTACAGTGTTATCTTTAGGTAGATATGAATTCTTGGAGCAGGGCTAGGCTGGGTTTGGGCTGGTATGTAGCTTTCTGTGAAGGTGTTGTGGATTTAAAGCTGAACTCTGGGTGCTTTTATAAATATATTCCTCAATAACCACAAAGTCCACTTTTTTTTAACCAAATTACTTTGCAAACCCATGTATTACCTTTAAAAGAGTCATCATCACTGTGCTGTACACAGTCTGTGCAGAAAGAAGACCTGTGGGAGGGGCACAGCGGGCTCCATCCAATGTAGGCTGTCTGCAGAAAACTATATGTTATGTATTAGTGTGTTATACTGCCCTCCATCCAGTAGGGGTAAGCATTGTAAACATGTTCACTCCTTTATTGTTCTGGTAGAGCTATATTTTTTCAAGCATCTTTTGTTCCCATATATCTGTGTTGGAATTAAGTAAAGAAATTCTGTGAAGCCTGTCCATGTCCATGGTTAAAACACATTTTAAAATACATAAAACTGATGACGAGGATGGGATTTCAGTGAATGGACACTGCAGAAACACAGGTAATCAGCTTGAGTGAAGAATCAGAACTTGTGTTTTAGAGACATATTTATAAATGTCTCCAGCATTGCTTCTCTGGGACACATGGAGGAATTTGATGTGGCTAACCCATCCTCATGGGACTCTTATGCTCACAAGTTAGTTTTTCCTGGAAGCTAATAAGGTAGTTGATGCTATGCAGAAAAGAGCTGTGTTATTGGATCTAAGACATTGATATTGTCTGTTCACTGATATATCCTGCTAAACCAAAATACTGCCCATATGAGTACATACTGGCACAGTTAAAAAAATCATTTTTCACCCAATGCATCTGAAACAGTGAGGTGTTTCCATTTCGACAGACGAAACCAACAACCGGGTGAGAGCATTGCAGCATATATTGCAGAACTGCGCAAGCTATCTGAAAATTGAAATTTTGGTGCTAGTTTGGAATCCTTGCTAAGGGACTGGCTTGTGTGTGGACTACAAGATGAAGTACTGCAGAGGAGACTTCTAGCCAAACAGAACTTAACTTTTATTACTGCACAAGACGAAGTGCTTGCATATGAGGTTGCATACCTTAATTCCAAAGAAATTCAATCTGCCTCCAGCAAAGATAAATGTACTGGATATAAATCGAGTGGCTAAGGTTAAATAAAAGGACTTTGCAGCACACACTGATGTTGCAGTTCCATTTACAGGGAAGTGTTACAGCTGCGAGGGGAAACAACAAGTGTATTACATGTCGTTTTAGAAATGCAGTTTTTCACACGTGCAAACATAGAGGTCACATACAGACAGTCTGTCAGACTAAAGATCAGTCTACAAATGTGAATACAATACCAACGGCAGCACACTCCATTAGTGTACCAATTGTTGTCCCGAATGATGAAATCTACAGGTGTTTATACAAATGACTTTGTGTATAAAGTGGAAAACTCTTCATCAGTATTGAAGATTTACACCGAGATTGTTCCATGCAAAATGGAAGTAGATTCAGGGTGTGCATATTCCTTCATTTCAGAAGAAATGTTTACCTCATTATGGCCTCACAATGCTCCTTCAATAGCACCCTGTGATATCCAGTTGGTAGATTACAACAAACAAGTTGTGGAAGTTAAGGGTGCTTGCTTTGTACCAGTGAAATATGGAGATTTCAGAGGCTGCTTACCCTTAATAATTAGGGACAAAGAAGTTCATAATGCATCTCCACTTACTCTACAGAAGGTGGTAGAGAACTTTAGTGCAGTTTTTGAAGAAGGCCTTGGCATGTATAAAGGCCTTCCTGTTTCTTTAAAATTAGACCCTACAGTAACCCCAATTTGTATGAAACTGCACAAAGTTTCAATAGCCCTTAGACCAAAATCCAATGCGGAGATTACACGTTTTGTGGAGCAAGGTATACTTGCACCCTAAGGTATACTTGCACCCTAAGTGGTGTACCCCAATAGTTCCAGTATTGAAGCCAATAGGTGACGTTAGAATTTGTGCGGACTATAAATGTACAATCAACAAAGCACTGTAGGAACATCCCTATCAAATTGCAGCTGTACATGAAATTCTGACTACGTTAGCAAAAAGGAAGGTGTTTGCCAAACTGGATATGGCACAAGCTTACCAACAATTACCTATGGATGACGACGCTGCAGATGCACAAACAATAATAACACACAAAGGCGCTTTCCGAGCAAAACATTTGCAGTTTTGAGTTTCCACTGCTCTCGGCATATTCCAAAAATTATCTGGACTTCCAGGTTTTGTACCTTATTTTGATTATGTTCTTATTGCAGCGGATTGCATTCACTCTTTGGCTTCACAACTACAACTTGTTTTGAAACGTTTTCTTGATGCTGGTCTCAAACTTAAAAAAGAAAAGTGTTTTTGAGGTACACGGCATGGATTTTCTTGGATACAGAATTGATGAACACAGAATTCATCCAACTGATTCTAAGGATGAAGCTATCCATAAAGCTCCAGTCCCAACAAACAAACACGAGCTGCAAGCTTTCCTAGGGTTACTTAATTTTTACCATTAGTTTCTACATGACAAAGTCACTGTTGCTGAACCCCTGCATTGTTTACTAGATAAAGATGTTCCATAAAAGTAGACTGACGTTCATTCTACAGCTTTCAATGCTGCAGAAAAAGCTGTTATCTTCTGACAGTGTACTTGTACACTATGATTTACAAAAAACACTCACTCTTACCTGTGATGCTTCTCCATATGGCATTGAAGCTATATTGAGTCATGGTTTGGAAACTGGTCTTGAGACTCCTATTGCATTTCATTCAAGGACCTTGTCTATGACAGAGAGAAATTATGCTCAAATTAATAAGGAGGCTTTAGCTATTGTGTCCGGAGTAAAAAAGTTTCATGACTATTTGTATGGGCGGAGGTTTACCATTGTAACAGACCATAAGCCTTTGCTGGGTCTATTCACCAGAAGTACTCCCACTCCTCAAATTCTTTCCCCACGAATGCTCAGATGGTCACTCATGCTGAATGCCTATGACTGTGATTTCGAATAACGTCATGGCAAAAATATCACTCATGCTGATGTGTTGAGCTGGTTGCCTTTGTTTTCTCCTGATTTCCTTGTCCCTCCTGTGCCTGAGGTTCTCATGTTGGAATCCATTCCAAACCCCACGTTACATGCTAGAGACATTGCAGGTATAACTGCTAAAGATCCTGTGCTGGCCCGTGTGCTCAACTGGGTGTGGAGGGGATGGCCCAAATCAAAAGTCGAAGAGAAGTTAAAACCATTTTTAGTGCGCCAACATGAACTGTCTGCCTGTAAAGGTTGCCTATTATGGGGAAACAGAGTGGTAATTCCAAAGGCAGGACAAGCTCAAGTACTGCATGCTCTCCACAAAGGACATCCTGGAATAGTCTGCATGAAAGTGTTAGCCAGAAGTTATGTTTAGTGGCCTAAAATGGATGAAGTTATTGAGAAATGGGTACAGAACTGTATACCATGTCAGTCCACCCATCATGCTCCACCCAATGCCTCAGTACATCCCTGGGAAGTAACTAGGTCACCTTGATCACGGTTGCATATAGATTTTGCAGGGCCTTTTCAAGGACAAATGTTTTTTTTAGTTGTCGATACCTTCTCAAAATGGCTGGAAGTTGTGTCAGTTACATCCCCCACCTCAGCCAGTGTCATAAGAGTTTTAAGGAGGCTGTTTTCTACACATGGGTTGCCAGATACAATTGTGTCTGATAATGGCAATTTACCTCATCAGAATTCAAAACCTTTATGGCAAGCAATATTATTCAACATGTTACAATTGCACCATTTCACCCGTCATCAAATGGTCAAGCTGAACGTATGGCTCAGGCCACCAAAGACTCATTGAAAAGAATTGTTCAAGTATATTGGAATCAGAGACTTGAAAATTTACTTCTGCAACAACATGTGACAATATTCTCAAACACTGGTTGGAGCCCAGCAGAGCTCTTAATGAATCGTCATCTAAAAACATGTTTGGATCGTTTACACCCTGATCTGACATCAGAGTTACAAGAAAAGCAAGAATTGCATTTTAAAAGGGATGCTAATGTTTCTGTGAGAGTGTTTGAGCCTGACAGTGCCATCTATGTCAGAAACTATGTTGATGGGGCTCGTTGGATACCGGCTATACTTATGGCCACAGGTTCCTTGTCATACAAAGTACAAATTACTGATGGTAGAATATTACGAATGCACGTTGATCAGATCCAAGAAAGAAGTGGTGAAATTGTACCTGCTGCTGGTTCTAGTGGTACTGGGATTCTAGTGATATCGAGCCATGGTGAACCATTGGTTGATACAGGTGCTATTCCTCCAGGAAATGTTGTAGCAGAGCCAGTTTCTCTCAGTCCCTCTGACACAGCACAAGAAGAAGAATTGCACCCAACTGAGGGTCCCAAGGAACTGTCTCAAACAGAGGTCCTTAGGTGTCCAAGGAGAAATATTCACCCTCCCAGTTATCTCAAAGACTTTGAGGTCTAGGGGGGAGGAGTGTTATGTATTAGTGTGTTATACTGCTCTCATCCAGTAGGAGGAAGCATTGTAAATATGTTCACTTCTTTATTGTTCTGTTAGAGCTATATTTTTTCAAGCATCTTTTGTTCCTGTATGTCTGTGTTGGAATTAAGTAAAGAAATCCTGTGACACCTGTCCATGTCGATGGTTCACATACATTTTAAAATACATAAAACTATACAAGGGGGTGGAGTCAAGACCAGTCACTCTGCACAAGGAGAGGGAGACGCAGTGATAATTTTTTATTACACAAGCTTCTACACTGAGGCAATGTTTCATACTGAATTACTGCACAGATCTGGAATAAATACACAGACCACACCAAGATTCAAGTAGATATGCACATTTCTTCTGTATATAGATAATGCTTGTTTATCCTGGAGTTCAGCCTTAAAGGAAACCTTTAAACAGATACAGAGACTTACATTGCTGAATGTCTTCTGGACATATATTATTATCCTGTTTGTCTCAGTGAGTGGTGTATCCACCATAGGCCCAATGTGCTCTGACACACACTATGCAGCATGAAGGATTCATAGTGAGAGTGAGAACCTGCAGCTACCTGTCACTGCCCACTGCTGATCCTGTCACAGGATTTCTGGGTGAGTGACTCAGGAGGTCCTGACTTAAAGACTGTCCACAATTTTTCTTTACATTACAAGCCACTTTGGCAGCTGCCAGCTTATGTGCCTACCCACCTACCACCTTTCAGACCTGTAGCTCAGTGCCTCAGGAAGTTCTCCAAAATGCCTCCCTTCTGTGCTACAGATCTGACAGGCAGAACAGCCTTAGGAAATCCACAGTCAGTATGCACACATAACTTCATTGAAAAAAAAAATCCTGCCCCTAATAGAGCCATGCTGGCATGCTGCCTCTGTAAGCACACAGGTGAGAGATGAGATATGAAGGGGGCTGGCTGCAGAGGTGAGAGCTGTGGATGGGGGCTGCAGAGGTGAGAGCTGTGGAGGGGTGGGGGGCTTGGTGCAGAGGTGAGAGCTGTTGTTGGAGGAGCTGGTTGCTGGGATGAGGACTGTTAAGAGGGTGGGGTGCTGGCTGCAGAGGTATGAGCTGTGGTGGCAGAGGTGAGAGCTGTGGAGGGGGGAAGCGAGTTGCAAAGGTGAGAGCTGTGGAGGGAGGGGCTGCCTGCAGATGTGTGAGCTGTGCAGGGGGGAAGCTAGTGGCAGAGGTGAGAGCTTGAGAGCTATGGAGGAGAGAAGCTGGTTGCAAAGGTGAGAGCTGCCTATCGAGAGTTCGAGAGTGG